>CAKNXH010059173.1:39318-70988 GCA_932178445.1 Andricus quercusramuli
ATATAGGGATAGAAAAAAAATCAAATCGAAAAGTGCCAAAACATTCTTTGGGTCCAGTGCGTATTTTGGGTACTATAGTGCATTGAAATTGCATGTAGGTAAACATCTACTTGCGAGTGTGCGTGCGACCCCGAAAAGAAATATCTTCTGCCACGGTAACTTCACCTTTGCAAGAAATTCATTTCTTTTATTTAAGCATGTAAGAGGTAAAATATTGACCACCGAAATTCTGTGCATGGAAAAATGGAAATGCAGGCTAGCTTCTGCGAAATTCGGTGAGCGTAGCAAAAATAACTTCAGTGAGTCTACATAATTTGTACATTATTGCAAATAATCAGTGACCGTTCCTCATTAATCTAGAGTTCGATCAAATGTTTCAAATTCTTTTTGAATTTTTTTTTGATAATTCAGGATATAAAAGAAAATTCTGCAGAATTCAAAACATTTTAAGGAATGAACAATGACTCAACGTGAACTCTAAAGATGTTAGAAGCATTCAAAAGATTTTAATGGAACACAAAGACTTCTACAGAATTCTGCAGAATTGAAAGAAAATGAGTGTATCTTAATCATTAGTAGTTTACCGTCGACCAAAGTTGATGAATTTGGAAATAATTGAAAAGAATTCCATGCTTTTAGGAGAATTCAGAAAGTTCAAAATATGTGATTGAAATCTGCATTAATCAAGGACGGTCACTGATTATTTGCAATAATGTACGAATTATCTAGGCTCACCGACATTATTTGTGCTGCGCTCACCAAATTTCGCAAAGGTATTTTATGGTTCGATAAAACTTTAGCCCATCCGATTTAAACAGACAAACACATTCGTAATCGCATTTGTTTCTTTTTTTAATGATCGCAGCAAGGTGAAGTTACCGCGGTAGGAGATATCGCCTTCTGGGGTCGCACGCACACTCACAACAAACTGTTCACCTACATGCAATTACAATTCCCTGTGATACCAAAAATACGCACCGGACCCAAACGACAGGTCGGCGAAACCCTCGTGTGTCTTAAGGACACAAACAGATCCAAGGATGCCAGCGTTCAGCATCCATATCGCAAGTGACTTGGCATATTTATGGCACGCGGGTATGGCTTCAAAGTTGCCATCCAGTGATAGTTTCGCACCTTCGAGATCACTGATCACATGAACAATTACTTTAACCGCATATTTTGGGTACAGTCGCTGCAGCTCCCTTTTAAAGTCTTGATATTTCTCTTCCTTTCTTCCTTCTCCTTGGCAGTGATGTTGTATTCCGCCGGAGACAAGAATTCGATCATGAATATAGTTCGTTTCTCGAAGTCTTGAAGAATGACGTTAGGCCTCGAGTGTGCAACGGAGACAGCTGTCCGAAAATCGTAGTTCCTGAAATTTTAGCAGTTCTCGTTATGGACAATTGACTATATCCCTCGGAGCGTTCGGTAGGACAGGGTCGCGGCCCTCACTGGCAGAGCGACAAAGATCATAATAAATCACTCTTAGGGCCAGATTATATCTGTAGAGATACGTCGTTCCCACGTGAGTGGGACACCCGCATAGTATGTGTTCTAGGTACTAAGTGTGTGCATAACACGTTATGCACCTATTGCTGGGAACTTCTCCACATAAAATGCAGTCACGGTATACAAAGTTGGCAATGACACCGTCCTGGCATACGAAAATGAAACTCTCTGTACCAGAAGTAAGTCCTGATGCTTTCAGGAAAGCAAAAGTTTGCTTCTGATATTCTACATTTCTGTGAAAGTTCCCGTGCATTTTCTTGTCGAGTAGCTGTTGGCCAATTTTTTCAATCCCTGCTCTCTTTACATCGACTTTCAGAACTGAAGCATCTAGATAAAGTGATGCACTTTCCTCGCATCCAATGTGAAAATTCAGGTCGAAAGTCTCAGCCGCCTCCTCTGCGGCGTTGTAAAGGAACGCTCTTTTTCCAATCATCTCGTGTTTTCTGACCATTTTCAGGCGAGGATCTCTGCCATTTGCAACGTTGTAAATTGTACTTAGAACAATTTGGTAATAAAGACATTGAAGATTCAGAAGTCAGCGTCCCTATTGACGGCGTGAGATGTATAATCGCGGAACGGACGAATTGATATATAAGCCTCCATGCTTATGCATGATCTAACGTGTGGCGATATCGAGGGCCGTAAACTCGTTCTTTGTCCATTGAACCACCCTATGCTTGTATCAACCATGCTTGTATCTGCTTTGGGGCAACTCCTGCACTGAGGTTATGACCTGAGTGCGGTTTGAGGCTCGCCCAGGTATTTATAGGTCTTTCCAGTGTCAATATGCCTGATCACACTTATATTCACAAGTTTAGGGTCATCGGTGACGCCAATATTCTTTTTTCTTCAGATATATCTTGGCAAGCTTTTCCAATCCAAAGTCCACGCCAATATCTCCTGTACTTTTTGACGATATTTACAGCAAGTTGAAATTTTCTTGCACCAGGAACACATATCTTGAGGTCATCTATATAAAATACATGGTATCGCCCTAAAAGACTTCAAGCTTTCCAACAGACCGATGATAAGTTTATGAGAGGTTAAATCGAAAGCTTTCTGATAGTCAATCTAGGTTATTGACAGGACGCGCTGATGGGCGGCTTCGTCTTTGTAGACGCACCTGTCAATTAGCAGGTTCTCTCGGCAGCCTGCTTTTTTCAAGCCACGTTGTTCGTACATCCCTCTCCACACTGGTTCAATTCTTCGAACAATTCTGTCATTTATGATAGCTGTGAAGATCTAATACAGTGTGTTCAAACAAGTTATTGGCCTGTAATTCTCTGGCTTGGACAAGTTGCCTTTGTTTGTTAGGAGTATAGTGCGTCCTAACAACTGCCACTGCGGAATAGGAGTTTTCGACTTTAAATATGAGTTGAATATGCGGGCCTGATGTTGGTGTGTAGAAGCAAACTTCATCCACCAGAAGTTCTTGATGCCATCTTGCCCTGCAGCAGAAAAAGTTCTTCGTTCCACTATGTTCTTTCTCCACCTCTTCGGCAGTGATTGATGGACCTTCCTCCTCAAATGATACGAGGTTGTCGCGAAGCTCCTCGGAGCGGATGATATTACCAGTACCTTCTTTCAACTCCAGTGTTTTCGGGGTCTTGTATACCTCTCTCCAAAAAGTCTAACTGTTGGGCTTGTGTGGATTTTTGAGAGAAACAGGGAGATCGCTGAGAAGGATCGATGGGTCAACGAGAAACTGTCGAATCTCCCTGACCCTTCTCCTCCCTCTTCTGTATTCTCCTCCTTGCGTCAGATAACACTCGTATTCTGTCAACAATATGCTGCTTGATTGTCAGCAGCTTTGACTTGTTAAGTGTGTGATTGGAGATCCTCAGTCCTTGGGCGAACTTTCGAATCCTTTCCGTGAACGGTCTACCAGATGTTATGTAGTCAATCACACATTGAACACGGGACGCATTCTGTCTTGCCTATCCAATCTTCTTATTCAGTTGATGCAAGCGTCTTTTGGTCATTTGATCCATCGTTGGTTTCAGCCTCTAGCCATCCGTTTCAGCCAGATCTTGAAGCTTAAGAGGAACCTGGATGATAATGTTCCTCCTTATGCTAAAATCGCGATCATCTCTCAGAAGGTGCCTGCTTTCCTCGGTTGGTCTTAAATATCGCTTCTTCATTTTCATCTGCAGCTTATTCAAGCAGCGGTTGGGAAAGCACTTCGCGCACATATCAATTTTTTGAGACGCTGGCACGTTGATTTCGTATTGACAGATGCGAAACGTGCTGAAGCTATGGGTATTTGTGGCACCACACAGTGTGCATACGCGCCATAAAGCCTCCGCGAACAGGGATAATGCTGGCATTGTAGCAGGTTAACAAGTCATCCTTGAGATGAATAGTCCATCCAATGTGGGCGTTTCGCAGGTTAGTCGTCATGTTTACATCTAAATTATTTTTAGGACCCCGAACTCTAGGGTGTTCGGCACTGTTTGCCGACCCATTGTCGGTTGCTCTGCGCATTCGATCATTTTGAACCGCATCTACAACTTTTTGGTGATTTGTTGGTGTCATTGTTGTTCTCACGAGCAGCTAGGGAAAGAGTTTATCCGTCTTTGTAGAGTGCCGCATGGAAGGTTGGGGCTGCATACTCTGAGAGGTCGCCCGGTATCCCAGAGTCACCGTTTAAGACACACCAACTAGGTGCCATGCAGCTTTCGGCACGGTAGTTACACCTCCGCTTGGGGGTTATTCCTTCTGGTACTACCCTGGACAGTTGTCCGCGACTACTTACTAATTATTGTAACCATATTCAGCAGAAACCCTTGGTACAGGGACCCCTCTAACCGCAACCTGAGGACGCTCTCGGTGGCGTTGTATGCTAATTTCATATAAAAATCCTAAAAAACTTTCTGGTTTGTTACCAGTTTTATGCAGAAAAAAAAATAAAAAGAGAATTCTAGATAGGCATGTGCGTGTTTCCATATCAAAAAATTTGTATTGAGTTTGTATTTTTCTAGAATTGATAGCAATTTATAAAGTAAAACTAACACATTAAACAGGTGACAATGAATGTCAACATTTTTTGAAACGTTAGTAGTAGGATCACAGCGAGTGGGGGAAGTCACTATAGGTGGTAGTGCGATACGTGGGAGGGTGCTGTGTATATATATATATATATATATATATATATATATAAAAGGTTGAGCAACCACCGCAGGGTCCCACAGGGATCAACTGCAATCTATGTAAATGACACCGGTTTCCAGTAGATCCGTGGTAAATCACACCTATGACCACGTCTCGAATCCTCGGTGGCTCAGACGATAGCGCGTCAGACTTCCGTGCAAGAGGTCTGGGGTTCGATCCCTGAGCCGGATACCAATGGAAATTTTTGTATGTACTTCCTGCGCGGCTTCCGTGGATTGGAACTCACCTTAAACTGTAGGTCCCCTCAGAAAAAGCTGGTGCCTTACCAAGGATAAATGGGCTCTTTAGAGGGCCTAACCTTGGGGACGAAGCCGATTTTGATAAGATTTGAAAATGAGTCAGCGATCTTCTTGCGCTTGGGTCTCCTGCGGGGCAACCGCGCTTGATGGTCGCTGGCCGACTTCGAGTAATGAACACACATACCTACACTTACGTAATACACAAGGACAGTGCTTCGAATTTGTTCATCTAACTGATAACCTCAGAAGGATCGCTCCGACTACCCTAGTCTGGCCGTATCCCCTCTCTGTGGCTTGCTAGGAAGGTTGCCGAATGGCAGAGTTAGTAAGACCACAGGGAATGACAAAATCATAAGGACAGGCCGGCGAAACCCCCGTATGTTTAGAGGACACGAAACATCCCAAACATGACAGCCTTCTGCATCCAACTAGCAAGTGCCTCAGCATATTTTTTGCACGTGGATATGGCTTTGAGGTTACAATCCAGCAATAGTTTCGCATCTCTGAGAGCACCGACCACAAGGATAATTACTTTACCGGAATATCGTACTTCTTCCTAAGACTACCTGAAAAACCCCCTAAAAAAACTTGAAAGACTAGCGAATAAAAACATACATTCACTTCACGTAGTATTAGACTGAGAATGAGTTAGAAAGTGAGAAACACCGTTCAAGTTTATGATTGTCACCCATTTTCATGATTCAACTTCAACTCCTGGCAAATTCCAAGAAAATAATGATAAAATAGAATGCGAAATTCAAACAAAACGAACCTTAAAATATCCTCCTTAAAATGAGCTTAAGAAACTGTAAAAATCTTCAATGAATCTCGAATTATTTAAAAAAATGAAGAGAGACAAGATAAAAGTGCAAGATAAAAATCGCTCAGTAAAATGGTGCTCGATCTTCTGTCATTTGTCATTGCATGGGATATAGAGACAAAAGACTGCAGTCGCGCTCGACCAAGCGATTTTCGTCTTGCGTACGTCTCCACATTTTTGACGATAATTCAAGAATCAGCGCACATTTTTACAGCTTATTCAGCTCATTTTGAAGAGGAGATTTTTAGATTCATTTTTCTTGAATTTAAATTTTGTACCATTATTTTCCTAGATTTTTCCAACAGTTGACGTTGAATGATGAAAATTGATAAAAATCAGAAAAAATCGGAAATTAGAAAGGTCATTCTTAATGACTAACTCAGCTTATAATTATCAAAAATACTTTAATTAGAGCTTATTTGACGCAAAATCTAATCATCTTTCAAACGATTTTCCAGAAATTAGTTCATATTTTTTGGAGGTATCCTACGGGAAGAGGGTCCATGTTTTCAATCGCTAGTTTTTTAGGTGTCTTGATACTGCTGGACGGTAAATTAGAAGG
Organism: Andricus quercusramuli; assembly: GCA_932178445.1. NCBI lineage: Eukaryota > Metazoa > Arthropoda > Insecta > Hymenoptera > Cynipidae > Andricus > Andricus quercusramuli. The sequence goes on from CAKNXH010059173.1 coordinate 45,620, forward strand.
AAAAAAAACAACATATTTTCTGCACAATTGTATAGGCGAAACACTTGGTGATGTATTCCTTAATGGACAACCAGTTGATCGAAAATTAATGACTAGAATGTCTGGATTTGTCCCCCAAGAAGACTTATCGGTGGAATCACTAACAGTGCAGGAGCACATGGAATTTATGGTACGATTTTGAGAAAATAAAGTATTAAGTAACAAAAATGTTGTCTTTATTTTATACATTTTTTCAAAATCAGGCAAGAATGAAGATGGACAGAAGATTTAAAGCTATTTTGATGAAACAGCGAATCGAAGAGCTTTTGAGTGATTTGGGGTTGGCGAAGTGTTTCAATTCTAGACTTTCTGCTTTATCAGGCGGAGAAAGGAAAATGGTCTCATTAGCAGTTCAGGTAACTAAAATACAGGTTTTGTAAAGTAGAATATAAGTAGGATCATATGTATACCATTGTTGTTTTTTCTTGTGTACATTTTATGCAAAAGAAATGTAAACCTATATCATGTGAAAGAAAAATTGAAATTAATTTTAAATGAACGTTTTTCAGTTACTGACAGAGCCAAGCCTACTTTTCTGTGATGAACCAACTAGTGGTTTAGACAGTTACGCAGCCATGACAGTTGTCAAAACACTGAGGGAAGTTGCAGAACGAGGAAGAATCATCATTTGCTCCATTCACCAACCGGCTTCAGGCATACTCGATCTTTTTCCTGAAGTGCTTTTACTTTCTGCTGGAAGAGTTGCTTTCCAGGGAAGCTCTGCTGATGCAACTGCCTTTTTCAACAGGTATCTAATTTTTTAATTATAAATTTAAATTTGAAAATTGCTTCTTCATTGAGGGATGTTTGTAGTGACATGAATTTTCTAGTCTACACTTTTGAAATATTTAGATATAATTTGTCTACAGGGACTCAAAAGTGCAATTATTAACAAATGTCTGCGTACATATCTTTTTTGTAGTTTGGGCCTTCACTGTCCATCCACTTTTAACAGTGCAGAGTTTTATGTCTCGCAATTGTCGGTTAATCGTGGAAAAGAAGCGGAAAGTCATAAAAAGGTATGCATATTAGAAAAATATACTCAAGATAAAAAAAATTTCAGTGAAGAATAAGCTTAATAATATCTTTGAATGTTCACAAATTTATATTCTTTTATGTAAATAATTTAGGCGTCATGGATATGCGATGAGTTTGAAAAATCAGAATACGGTAAACAAGTCGCTAAAATGATAGAAGAATCTTCTTTGAGTATTTCAAATGCAGAAATAGTTTACCCATTTTTTTTTACTGGTTTCATGCCGACCTTGGAATTTAAAAAGGTTCCCTGTCTCACTCAATTGGAATGGCTAACCTGGAGAATTTATGTCGATTACAAACGAAATATATCGGCGCTGCTTATCAGATTCCTTCTCTATTTGGTAAAAAAAACGTTTTATTTTATTCATCTACCATTAAAAATGATTACAATATTCAAAATTTTCAAAGTTTCATTCAAAGGTATTTTAATATGATTTTAACATTCTGACGGTTTCAAAAAACAAGGAACTATTTTGTTGGACTCACTTTGAAAGACGCACTATATAGGTCTCTCTATCTGTATTATAAAATTACCTTAACTCCTCTTATTTGTCCATAATAAAATAAATGTACGGGGCCCTATATGGACATGGACTGCAATATAAAATCGTATGGGTCAATTGAGTCGCGAAATGGGGTAGAAGGCTGCACCAGGAACGAAGAGCGAATCCTGAGTGAGTCAAGACTACGTTTTGAACCTCGCTCTTTCGGTTAGATACTCTGTAGGAAAACTATAGTACCTAAAACGAATCCTCAAGAGAGTGAGATTGCACTGAAAGAACTCTACTCCTACTTCGGTGGAGGTGAACAAATGTGGATGGGAAAACTGGAAGGATATGAACTGTTTGAATCTCTAGAGACTTGAAACCTCTAGGGATTGAATTCGAAAGCAATTCGAACTTTATGTGATTCACAATCTGCTGGTTCTTTTTTATAAATCATCATTTATCGGTAATTTACAAAGACCTAATTTTTTAACTCATTTGAAATTGCCTACATAAGTTTCATTTGTTGAAGTCTTTGATTTTTTTAGTAACAAAAGTCGTTAAATAAGTGTTTAGATATTTGCACAATTATTTTAATAACACATATTTCTTCGAGTATACATATAGATTACCTAGAAAAAGCGGGAGAAACATTTTATATTACCAATTTCTAAAAAGATTTTATATTTTGAGGTAAACTACTTTGTTCTTCGAGCAAAATTTTGAATATTTGAACAATTTTATTTTGTTTAAGGCCATGTGAACGTAACCTCAAATTTTGTTAAACACTTTTTTCAAAACCAGCTTACGTTCGCACGAATGCTTCATATTAGTTTCCCAAATTTTCAACTCAATATCGTGTTCCGTGTGAACGTAAGTTGGTTCTGAAAAGAATGTTCAACAAAATTTGAGTTAATAATAATATTAACTATTTAAGCAAGTTTGATATGTTCAATCAATTTAGTTTCTCAGTTTTATTTTTAGAAGGTATTCTCTCCTTTCTGGTGGCATGAACCCCATATAATAATCAATAAAATAAATATTCAATTATCTAAGAGATATATATATATAGTTTGAAGTTTGTCATAAGGACAACCGCAGGATTTAGCCAGGAGCGGGTGCTAATCTGAAAAATTGCAACCCCTCCCAGCGAAATCGCGGTAAAATTTCAGCTGTAACCACGTCTTATGACCGTGAGATAGGCGGTTACAGTCTGCGATGAATTCAATACGATGATCCGGCAAAAGTCTCGTGCACCCTGAGGACATGGAGCGACCCAAGGACGACCGCCTTCTGCATTTTCCCCGCAAGTGTCTCAGCATTTTGTTGACATACATGGATGCTTTTCAGGATATTAGCCAGTGAAACTTTGGCACCTCCAAGAGCGCCGATAATTAAGACGATTAGCTCAACAGAATATTCCAGGTATAACCGTCGCAACTCCCTTTTAAGATCTTCATGCCTCTCTTTATTTTCTTTCTCCTTGGCTGTGACGTTTTTGTCAGCTGGAGCCGAAAATTCGATAACGAACATGGTTCGTTTCTCGAAGTCAAGGAGAACTATGTCAGGCCTTGAGTGCGAAACAGAAACAATTGTCGAGAATATGAAGTTCCAGTATATACGGCACTTCTCATTTCCGACAATTGACTCAATTTCCCTAGGAGCGTTTAGTGGAGCGGTATTTGGGCCAATTCCGTAAGAGTGACAGAGATGGTAATAAAGCACTCTTAGTGCCGCATTGTGCCTTTGGATGTAGGTCGTTCCCGCATGAGTTGGACAACTAGATAGTATGTGTCCTAGATGCTCGGGTTGTGCATGACACGCTCTGCAGCTATCATCGGGAATATCTTGGCTCAAAATGTGGCGACGTTATGCTAGAGTGGAAATGACACCGTCTTGACATGTCAAAATGAAACCCTTCGTGCCCGACTTCAATCCGGATGATTTGAGGAAGACATGCCAACGGCCATACCACGCTGAAAAAACCAGTTCTCGTTAGATCACTGAAGTTAAGCAGTGTTGGGAGCGTTTAGTACTTGTATGGGTGACCATTCAGGAATAATACTACTGCGTGCTGTTGGCGCTTGGGTGTGGTGAGCCCACACTTGTAGTTCTTTACTACAAGAAACTATCCACCTAGAAACACTACCACTCCAAATGAATAGAGTACTACCGGGACGGCAAGCATGTTCGTTGCAGATACTTTGTTCTTAGCCGACAGTTCGGAAGACCAAATCTGCCAGATGAGACGTTTGTATCTGCTTCGGAGTTTATCCTTTATAGATGTCACATCCTGAATGCGGCTCTGTGGCACGCCCAGGTATGTATAGGTCTCTCCAGCGCTAAGGTGTCGTATTGCACTTCTGACGACGAGCTCAGGGTCTTCGGGGATGCCATTAAGTTTTCCTTCCGTCCAATTAACCTTGGGGCATTTCTATAACACGAACTCCATTCCAATCTCTCGAGTGTACCCTTTGACAATTTTTGAAGCTTGATATAGTTTCTCTTGATTTCTAGCATAGATCTTGAGATCGTCCTTGTAAAATACATGAGTGACCTTATGCTTTCGATCTCCAGGTTTGCCACAGAGGTACCCTTCGGAATGGCGAAGTGCGAGAGACAGTGGCAATAATGTGAGGCAAAAGAGAAGAGGGCTCATGGTGTCACCCTGAAACACACCTCTCTCAAAGGTGACACAGTTAGTGATCACATGATGTTTTCTAGATGAGATAGTAAATGTGGTTTTACAAAGCGGCATTAACGTCTCTATGCACCTGACGATGTGTGGGCGAACCTTTAAGCTTTCCAACAGAGAGATGATAAGTCTATGGAAGGTTGAATCGAAAGCCTTCTGGTAATCAATCCAGGCCATCTATAGGAATCGCTGATAGGATGCTGCTTCTTTACAAACACATCTATCGTTGAGCAGGTTCTCCCAATAGCCTGATACGCCTTTCTTTGAGCCGCGTTGTTCATCCATCTCTCGCCACACAGGTCCAATTGTCCGAACAATCCTATCATTTAGGATAGCTGTGAAGATCTTATACAGTATGTTCAGACAAGCTATTGGCCTGTAATTCTTATGGTCGACTAAGTTGCCCGTCTTCGGCAGGAGCATTGTGCGTCCTTCAACCAACTACTCCGGAATAGGCTCTTCCGACTTTAGATATAAGGTGAAAATTCGGGCCAGATGCTGGTGGGTTGAAAGAAAATTCTTCCACCAGCAGGTCTTGATACCATCTGGACCGAGAGCGAAATAGTTCTTCATGCCTCTTAATACCTTTTCCACCAACTCGGTAGTGATAGGTGGGCATTCCTCCTTAGCTGTTATGAGGGCATTGCACAGCTCCTTGAAGCTATTTATGTTCTTTGAGTCTTCTTGAAGTGGATGCTGGACCTCGTAGACTTCTCTCCAAAATGCTTCGACCTCCTCTGGTTTGGGCGGATGGTCGACAGTAACTGGAGGGTCTTGGAAGAGTCGAGATGGGTCAGACAAAAACGGTTGATTTTCTCTGCCACACCTCTCCCTCTGCTCTGGACTTCTCTTCGCGTTAGATAGTACTCGTATTCTGTCAACAATATGCTGCCTGATGGTCAGTAGCTTTGACTTCTTGATTGTGTGAAGACGGATCCGCAGTTCGCGCGCGAACTTTTGAACCTTGGCAGTGAAAGTCCTGCCAGATGTTATGTAGTCAATTAGACACTGAATGCGGGACGCGTACTGTCTTGCCCAGCCTATCTTTGTGTTAAGTTGATGTATTCGTCTTTTGGTCTTATGATCAACCGTTGATTTTGTTTTACGGTTTGCATCTACCAAAGTTCTCGTTGCACTGTATACACCACAATTGATAGTCCAGAGGTTGGATTCTTCGAAAAAATTTCCACAAAGCTCATCATCCAGTTCAGTCAGATCTTTGGGCTTGGAAGAAACCTGAATGTTGATGTTTCTCCGAGTCCTGAAGCATCGTTATTTGTCTATTGGATGCCTGTTCGCGGTTGGTCTCAGTGTCGCCACTCTTTCTCTGTTGCCGGCTTGTTCTGGCTGCGGTAGAGTAGGCGCTTCGCGTACACAGCCCCTTTTTCTGAGTTGTGCGGCATGGTTTCACAGACGTTGACGCGAAAAGTGCGAGAGCTCTGGGTGTTTCTCGCACCACAGAACCTGCAGTCGCGCCATGTAAGCTTCTCGCTCGGGGGCCATGCTGCTATCGTAGCACTCTAGCAGGTCGTCATTAAGTCGATCCGTCCACTAAAAGTATTGAGATTTCGCCGGTCCATCGCATTGACTCCGTCTTGATTGGCTCCCCCAACTTTAGGGTAGTCGGCATTATTGTCCGACCCATTGTCGGGAGCCCTGCGCGTTCAATTGTTTTGAACCGCACTTACTAGAACTATGTTGGGTGTCGTCATTGTTGTTCCCACGAGCAACTAGGGAAAGGGTTCATCCATCATTGTAGAGCACGGTTGTAACGCCTTAGCTTAGGGGTTATTCCTTCGGGACCATCCCTGGACAATTGTCCGCGACTGCTCATTCATTATTCTAACCATATTCAGCAGAAACCCTTGCTACAGGGACCCTCTATCCGCAACCCGAGGACACGTTCGGTAGCTTTCGTTTTTATTCCCAAGGAACCAAAACCGAAAACGAATATATATATATATATATATATCCTGGAAAAATAGTTATATAAATAATTGTGAAATTGTACAACAAAAATTTTTTAAGGATATTATTGAATAAAAAAGTTATAACGTCTACAAAATATATTCATTTCACCACTTGACTAAAACAGTTACATGTGTAAATAATGTAAAATTGTTTTAAAAAATTAAAAATTCATTAAAAAATGACTTGTTTCCAAATTGCCGATCATGGATCATTTATGAAAAACAATGTTCAAAATCTGGTAATGAAGTACAATATTACGTAAGATTAATGCCACTGAAGCTCGTGCCATCTATTAACAAAAATATATATGGGTGACCCATTTTAATCTACTGATCCAAATATTTTTTTAAATACTCCATCTACAAAAAAATTGTTACGACAACAATTGTACAGAACATAGGGGGTCATTTGACGGTACTATTAAGTTTGACTTCGAGGTTAATTTTCAAGGTGATTTGATGGTCAAGACGATTTTTTTCAATGACTACCCCTATTTTTGACTGCAGATTTGAAAAGAGCGGAAATTTTCACGTCAAAGTATTTCGTGAGAAATTTGCTTTTCTGACATTAGAAGGGTCAACAATCAAGTTCAACTGCCTAAAAGAGGTAAGATGTCCTTTTTTGGAATTATCGTGGTTTTCTTCGAATAGCAAATATTCAAGGTGCTTTTAACAAGTCGATGAAATGTAAAAGTGTGAACCAACATGACAATCTTGACCTTCAGATGTTTTTTCAAGTTGATTTGAATGTCGAGATGATTTTTTAAAAAGAAAATCCTGATTTTGAACTGCGGATTCGAGAAACGCAAAAAATGTCACGTAAAAAAAATGCAGGAAGAATGGCTGAGGATGCGTAGGGCACTAATAAAATCTGCGTAGCCGTATAAGAACAGAAACAGGCGTATTTGAGAATATTGAACATTACAGGTCTTAGCGATGACGGAAGAATTTGACTAGAAAATGAGAGAGACAGAAGAGACAAGAACAGAAAAGTAGAAATACTAGTTGAAGAAAGTGAGGATAAAATCAAAGCGGAAGATGAGAAGAAAATGAAAAGCGCTTTCGGAGGTAATAGGGAATTATTTTATTCGCGAGTGCACAAGGAAAACAAGAAAGGAAGTAGTAGTACAAAGTTGGTCGGAATTAGGAATAACAAAGGTGAAATAGTGTATAACCTGGAAGAAGTAAAAAGTGGTCGTAGATACCATGACTTGAAATTATGGGGAGGTATACTCATGCAGCAGCACATCTGTGGCACAGAAAACTATATGTCTAAAAACCTGGTTGTAAGTATTATCGTCTCTAAGGTTAAGCATATCACTAAGAACTCAAAGAATGGTAGGGCTCCTGGTGCAGATGGCATTCACGCTGAAATGCTTGAGTACGGAGTCGAATATATACCTTACAGGCTGTGCGAATTGATAAACTTGAATATCAAAAGGAAGAAGACTGAAATAAGGCGATCATCATCCCAATATATAAAGGGAAGGGAAATAAGAGCAACTGCAATAATTACAGAGGTATCAGCTTGATAAATATCGTAAATAAAATATATCAAAAAATACTTATGATTAGGGTCATCAAATCTTTATGTGTATTGGTTGATCTAGAAAAAGTGTTTGCTGACGTGAATAGAAGCAAGGTTTGGGAAGTCCTGAAAAAGTACGGAACCAATGGATGGCTCCTGAAAGCAATAAAATCAATATGTGCAAGTATCAAAGCGATTGTGCGAGTAAATGGGCAACTTAGTGACTGATTCGATATTAGACAAGATATTAGACAAAGGTGCGTTATGTCCTCTTGACTGTTTATAAAATTTATGGACAAGTATCTAAGAATGATTTCCCTCGACGATGAAGGTGTGGATCGCAGGACAGTGAAGGTACGTGGGTTAGCGTTTGCAGATGAGAAGGTTGTTATGGCAGAGTCAATTACTTGCAAAGAATGTTGTGCAGACTGAATACCAGCATGATGAACATGAGCCTTAAAATAACGACGAGAGTATGGAGCAAGTTCATGAATAAGTATATATTCATAGCTTATTTACTGATAACGGAAATATAGATCGAGAGATAGACAGGCGAATAAACGAGGGTAAGAAGGTTATTGGCAGTATACCATCCATTGTGAAAAGTAAAAATATATCAGGCAAAGCTAAAATGTCGATATATAATTCTATATTTACACCCACTGTGCTGTACGGTAGTGAGACCTGGAAATGCCAAGAAACGGATGATCGTAAAATTAACTCGGTTGGCATGCAATACCTGCGCAATGTTTGCGGTAGAAAGGTAATGCACAAAGTCAGTGATGAGAGGGTCGTCCAAGAATGTGACGTAGAGGAAACACTGTTTGACAAGAGTGAACAAAATTTGTTGAGATGGTATGGGCATGTTGAGAGAATGAAAGATGAACGACTGACGAAACATGTATATTGAACTAAGGCGAATGGTAGCGCACTCGGATGCAGACCGAGAAAAGACTGATTGGAATGTATGAATGTAAAGGAAGCTTAAGAGGAAGGTGTTGCAGAAAGAACGTGTTATTTAAATAAACAAAACGGGAATTATAGATTGATCTGAAAATCCCCCCCCACCCCATTATACCTTCTTGTACAATTCCCTGTATCACTTTTCTCATTTTTTATATGAACGTCCTGATCCACGGCTAGCACCAAGTGAGTCATGCATATCCAGAAAGGTATCGCACAGTGCCACCTACAATAGGCCTCTCTCGGATGAAGGCCATGGTTTAGTTGGGAGAGGCAATAGGAACGAACCGAGGCGGCGAACAGGCAATGGCCCCGGACAAACGCGAGAACATCGATTTAAATGGTCGGACCAACTCAGAAGGGACCTCCTTACCTGTTGGCAAAGAAACTCAGCGGCGCGAAGAGGATTCATGAAGAGGTTACATGACCCTTGGGTCAATATGCACCCGGAATATGCTCATAAAACGCCTCAGTATTCAAGAGATCAGGTATCCTTCTTGCGAAAAAACGGATATGAAGCTCTTAATCAACAAGAAGAGGAGCAACATCCTACAGCGAACATTCCACCCGTTCCAGCAAGACCACCTTTGTCAGATAGCCGATAATGCCAACATGAAAAGTAGGAGATCTATCCACCAAAAAGTCTTCCTCAGGATGAACAAATTAGCTGAAGCTAATACTCCTCTCCCCGATATGCTCCCCGAAGATGTTATTCTCTGGAATCTGAACTGTGTAGTTTACAAGAAGGCGGTCTCCCTGCATAGCGACAATAGAAGTAATGATACTTCAGCACCTCTGAGTAAGCCTCGCGCGCGTATTGCACAGCTTCAGTTCAAAATTGAAACGTCGAGACGGCATGCATCAAATCTTCAGTGCGTGATTAGCTACATAACATCAAATAAAAAGTTCACTCCAATAGTTGGGGCACTTGCTCGAAACCATCAAGCCGCACCAGACGCAAAAAGTAAGATCTCTTTCAACAGCGAAACAGCGCTTTGAACGGCGAGTTAAGTGTCGTTAAAAATCCGCCTAGTCGAGAAGAGGTTTAAGTCTTCTGAGAGCAAGTATATGAAGATACTTTTCAGCTAAATGAAGATGCTTCTGATATATCACTCTTTCGTAACTTTTGCCAAAGGCAAAGGTAACCAGGTCCAGAGGAAGAGTATCCACTAATTACTGCTGAAGAAGTGAAAAAAGTTATTGCTAGAACTAACTTTTCAGCGTTAGGGCCAGATAAAATCAAGAACTTTTGGTGGAAGAGGTTTACTTCTACGCTCCAACATCTAGCTCGTATATTTACTACTTTCTTAAACGGAGAATAACCCGTCCCGCAGTGGCTAGTGGAAGGACGCACGGTATTGATCCCTAAGACCGGAGATTTGTCAAGTCCAACGAACTACAGGCCCATAGCTTGTTTAAACACCAGGTACAAGCTATTCACTGGCATCGTCGAAGAGAAGATATTAGCATCTATCGAGCCAATATGCAGTGTAATAGTTAAATAACGTGGATGCAAGAGAGGGATGGCAGGTTGCACGGAGAACCTTTTAATAGACAGGTGTATTACCCAGGACAAGACTTGTCATAACATCTGACAAAAGACAAGTGACTACAAGCTATGTCACATATAAGAGGGGGGTCTTTCAAGGAGACTTTCTAAGTCCGATACTTTTCTGCATCTCCTTCTTGCCTCTATCTATTGTGCTCTGAGGCAAAAGCTCTGTATACCTGTGTGGCCCGCCGAACAGAGAAGAATATAAGGTCAACCACCTTTTATACATGGACGACCTTAAACTCTTTGCTTCCTCAAAAGATGGACTCTGACATCCTTGTCGAGGCGGTTAATAGCTATTCTAAAGGGATTGGCATAAGCTTCGGACTGGACAAGTGTGCCTGCGTCCACCTACACCAAGGAAGACTAGAAACAACATCATCGCGTGACGATCAGGATGTTTACCTCATAGGCGAAAATACCATTCAACATCGTGGTATTGGAGAAACATATAAACATCTTGGAATACCGCAAGCGGAAACCCAAAATGTGCGTAAGTTAAAAACGGCCCTTGAAAAACGGTGTCGCCAAATTCTCAGAAAAATGTGGGCTTCCGAATTATCTGGGAAGAATAAGATCCAGGTGACCAATATGCTAGCCGTTCCTATACTGCTCTACAAGTTTGGTGCAGTAAAATGGAACGTCGATGAGTTGAAGCAACTCGACCGAAGCACACGCGAGATGATGACAATACATCGAAGTCTTTTCTTTGATCTTCTGTACCTCGAATATATCTCCCTCGAGATAAAGGGGGTAGAGGCTTGCTAAGCTTGAAGTATCTTAATCGAAGAACAGTTCTGGCTACAGGCTGCTCAGTTCTAAAAAGCACAGATTCCCTTATGCGACTTGTACATCAACATGAAGTCACCAATGCTGCGGCGTTTTTATACCGTGACGTTGGTAGGGCTGCAGAGGAGCTTGACCTCCAATTTGATTCCAGCGACACTACACATGGCCTCGCATCACTAACACCTCTGGTGCTCAAAAGTCGTATACGGGAAGCAGAACATACGCTTCTACTAAGACAACATGCAGACAAGCCCCTTAATGGTAAATTCTATGGCATCATACGTAGAGAAGAGCTCTCGATCGGTCTGTCCAACATGTTTCTAAAGTCTGCTGGATTGAGATCGGAGACTGACGGATTTCTTTTTGCCTTTTAAGACGGCGTTATAGACACCATAGTTTATCGCGAGCGCATAATAAAGGTACCTGTAAGCGTTACCAACTGCCGAGCTTGCAAGCGAGAGCCAGAAACACTTGGACATGTTCTCAGTGGATGCTCTGAATATGCACGCTACGGGTACATAGAGAGACACAATGCGGCTCTAAAAGTGTTATATTACCATCTTAGGCACTTCTATGGTGTTGGTCTATTGCCCGTCTTGCCATACGCCTAGGGGGAACTTGAGTCCGTTGTGGAGGATGATCAGTGTAAGATCTACTGGAATTTCTCATTTTTCACCACTCAACGTATCAGTGCTACAAAGCCTGATATTGTCCTCCAACATCTAAAGAACAAGATCATTCACGTGATTGAATTCTCGGCACCAGCCGATGGTAATATCACGGCAAAGGAGAGAGGAAAACGGGCGAAATATCAAGCACTTCTTTTGGAGCTGATTAGGCTGTACCAAAGCTACAAAGTCCATCTTATAATTCTCATACTCGGCTGTCTTTGAGGTATGAAACTTCATTTATCAGCCAACTCAACAAGATTTCGGCTTGCCAGCGTCAGGCTCCTTCCATCACGAACCGGATGCAAAAGGCTGTTTTTCTGGAATCACTCCATCTGGTCCGTCAAGACTGTTCCTCTTAACATTCTACAAAGCTTGGTAGCTCTGAAAAAGTATCCAGAGGTGAAACCTTCATCTCCAACTGTCCCGTCTGTCGCGTAAGGTCATCCGCGACTAGAGACCTGACTCCAAGGAACAGTGTTGCCCGATGTTATCACGCGTAAATTTCCCGCTCTTGCTTACCTCCTAGGATAGAAGGAGTAGAAGTGAATGACGTACACGTTCCAGTTGCTTTGGGATTGGCTGCTTTGAGAAGCAAATCGTAGCTTCCGGAGCCTACAACTTCTCTAGTAAAAAATACAATAATAAGTTATATAATTAAAAAAAAAGTTAAACAACCACCGCAGGGTACCACTCAGAGCAATTGCCATCTAAAAAAAAATGTCAATGGCCCCCAGTAGAACCGCGGTAAAATACACCTATGGCCACGTCTCACATGCGTGAGATGGGTGGGTATATATACATATATATATATATATATATATTATAATGAAATCAAATAAATAAAAATACATAAAATTTTAATAAATTAAAAAAAATAATGTATTAATAAATGAATTAAAAAAAAAAGATACATAAAGTTTCACTTTATACGCTGGTGCACTTATTGATATCTGTCTTATAACGTCGCTGCATATTCTGGACCCCATATTTGCCCTCATCAGGAGAGGATCAAGGTCAATTGAAGGCCATAAAAAGAAAACCTTTGGATCAGAGAAAACCTCTATTCTCATATGCTTTTTGGGGGGTATACGGGTTTCCGTTCTCGGTGCTGATCGTGAGAGAACTCTTTTGTGTCAAGTGTTGCGTTTTTTGGCTTTGGTGAAGGGAATCAGCGTGGGTGGATGCAGAAAGGGCAGTGATTGCGGAGATCAGGTGTAAAGGAAGAAGGTTGAGTGAAGGCAAGTGTGCAAAGGGTGGAAGTAAGTTGTGAGAAAGGAAAATTGGAGCGTGCACATTTTTTTTTTTAAGGTTAGGAGTAGAAAAATAGTTGTCGGGCAAGAGGTAGGCAAGCTAAGAGCGGGAAACGTCGAGGACTACCTGGTAAGGTAGGAATGCCGACCATGCGAAGTCCACAAACGGGCGACAAAGGGCAGGAGATGGGTAAAGCAAGAGCTGACGGAATTGAGAGCGCGGTTAGTGGGGAGAAGGGAGAAATTGACAGTAGCGATGAGGAGACGTTCGGACACCGACCAGGGTCGGATCGGCTGAGAGAAGGGGATCAGACACGAGCCAGAAACGCGGGAGACCTTCAAATTTACAGCGCCTCAACAGGCTAGGTAGCGCAGGCTCAAATAGGAGTCTGGGTGAATAGCAAAAAAAGGTTAACGCGACTAGCAGTGAAGGGAAAGATAAAAGAAAAAGAGAGGAAGGGGAAGAGAATTCTGAAATGGACAAGGATAACAAAAAACTTAAGATTAAACGAAAAACACCAGACAGAGAGAGGGGGATGGGTGGATGTTTGAGAAGCTAGAAGCCCTCATAAAAGGGTTTAGAGAGGAAACAGGGAAGAGACTGGATGATATGAATAGGCAGGGGAAAGACGTTAGGGGGGAAGTAAGAAAAAAAAGAGAAACGTGGGAACAGTGGGATAAACTCTGGAAAGAGGAGAAAGACAAGGTATTGGGTAAGCTAGAGAGCATAGAGACTAGACAGAGAGAGATTGACGAACAGAGAAATAGGGAGATAAAACAGTTGGAAGAACGGGTAAGCGAATTAGAAATTAGGAATGAGCATATGGGGAAGGAAACAGAGAGTGCAGGAAAAGTAGAAGGCAGTGATAACTTGCAAAATGAGAATGAAAGATTGAAGAAGAGGCTGAGTGAGATTAAAAGAAGATTGGAAGGGGAAGAAAGGGCGAAAAGGAAAAATAACATAGTAGTCAAGGGATTGAAAATAGAGAGCGAAACAGGGGAAATGGAAATTTCTAGCGAGCAAGGGGGAGGGACTTGAGATGAAGAAGAGGAGGCCTATATAAGGAGCCCAAACATACGGAGATATGAAAGCAGATGGAAAGGGAGAGATCACATTTATAAGTAAGGGAGAAACAGTAATAGACTACATCCTGGCGGAAGAAAGAATAAGGAATATGATATGCAGTATGCATGTGGGGAATGAGATAGGGCCCGAGCACGTCTCAGTAATAGCTACACTGAAAGGTGGCGTCCATAAGCGCGGCAGAGGGAGAAAGGAGAGAGGGAGGGAAAGTAACACAAAAATGGGAGATTGGGGGTTGGATAAATTAAAAGTGTTTGAACAAAAAATGTAAAAGGAGAACGTTAGATATGAAGAAGAGGAGGGAGTAGACTCGTTAATTGAAAGGTTGAAAGGGTCGATTAAGAAGGTAAGAGATGAGATAGGTACGAAAGAAGGAAGAGAAGAGGTAATGAGAGGCTGGTGGGACGAGGAATGCAGGGAGAGTAAGGAGAGAATGAAAGAGTCTGTGAGAAAATGGAGGAAAGGAGAAATAGAGAAGACGGAGTACAACAGGAGAAAAAGAGAACATGAGAGGATGCTGGAAGGGAAAAAGCAAAAAGGAAAGGAGAAATACAAGGAAGAAGTAGAAAAAGCAATCAAAGAAGGTAGGATGTGGGATGTGATAAACAGGGAAAGAGGAGGAAGGAAGGGCGTGAATGATGACATGGAAATGGATGAATGGACGGATTATTTCAAGGAGCTGCTAGGGGGAGAACAAAATAGGATCAAAGTGGAAAATAGAAAGACAGTCCAGGGAGAAATGGAGGAAGCGAACGAAATAACAAGAGAAGAAGTGTATGAGGCGATAGATAGACTAAAAAGAAAAAAGGCTACAGGAAAGGATGGTATGGAGAACGAAGCGATAATGTATGGAGGAGAAGGGATTAGGGAAGAGATGTGGAAGATCTATGACAAGGTCTGGAAAGGAGAAGGGTGGCCGGAGGAGTGGAGGACAGGGCTCGCGGTACCACTTGTCAAGAAAGGGGAGGGTAAGAAGGTAGAAGAGTACAAAGGGATCACCCTCATGCCAGTGGGTTATAAAATATACACGGAAATTCTAAGAAAAAGATTGGAGAGTCAGATAGAAGAGAAAGAAAGTATCCCACGCAATGAGACGGGATTCAGAAAAGGGATGGGAACAATAGATAACATTTACGTACTCGACTACTTGGTTAACAGAAACCTAGGGAGGCAATGAAAGAGGCGGGAATAGAGGAAGGGTTAGTGAAGAGGATAAAGTCAATTTTTACTGAATCCAGGATTAGGGTGAAGATATGGGGGGGGGGGGGGGGGGAGGTTTTCTGGACAGAAAGAGGTCTTAGGCAAGGGTACCCGTTGAGTCCGCCACTATTTAATATGCTGCTGGCAGACTTAGAGGAGAAGCTAAAGGAGAAAGGGAAAGGGGAGACGATTTTGGGTAATAGCAAACTATACTCTCTAGCATACGCGTACGACGTAGTTCTATTAGCAAACGATGAGAAGGGGATGAACCTAATGATAAGAATTTTCGAAGAGTATGTGGGAGCAGAAGAACTGACGGTGAACGTAGGGAAAACCAAGGTGATGGGCTTCAGAAGTAGAAAGAACAAAATAGGTTACGTTTGGAAGATGAACGGACAAACAGTGGAAAGTGTGAAGGAGAATGACGGTTGGAGAATGAGGGTTTGGTTGAAGTTGCCCAGGATACATGTTGAGGGAAGAACTAGGAAGGGAGAAAATGGCGACGAGACAAATTAAGAGAGCCTGGAGGTTTGAAGAGAAGCTGAGAAGGGGAGCAGAATAGCACAAGTATGCTTGGGCGAAGTTTGGAACAAGGAGATGAGAGGAAATTTGGGAAATTCGAAATGGGAGGAAGAAAGGAAAAAAATGAGGAGGGTTTGTGATATACAAGAAGGGGTTCTGGATTGAGAGAACATAGAATTAGAGCTATTACTAAGGCAAGGAGAAGAGGTATGGAGAAAGATTATGGATTCGAGGTACAATAGATAGTATATGATGGTCAAAGGTTTGACGGAACCAGAATATTTGCAAAAGATGAAAAAGGAAGACAAATGGAAGCATTAGAATATAAGCAGCGGGTAAGTTAGACTAAGGATGAAATGTAAATATATGTACAGGGAGCGGAGGCCCTCAAAACCGTAAAAGGGAGACATTAAATATATATATATATATATATATATATATAAATGTATAAATAGTAAATATATAATTATATAATAATATTTCTCGCGTTGTCGACGCGGTAGGGCTTGAGCTTTCCTCTCATGAATTTGACGGCTATGCTGGCTGTAGCATTGTTACTGACAGGGTTTCCCTTGTCAGGCAGGCAGATAATGAAGAGGAAAGGGACTAAGAGGAACACCAAAAACTCATTTATCATGAAGAAGTTCTTAAATCTATATAGGCGGTGTTCGCTTCCCGAGGATTGTCGGAGTGCCCCTGGTGCCACAGCTGGGAGTGGCAGCATGCAAGCGGTGGTGGTGAGCTACGTGATGGGCAGGTAGATCTCACCGGGATACCCGAAAGGGCTACTGTCCAGCCAGAACATCGGCAAAAAGCGGTGAGCAGCAGGACATTAGTTGCGCCTGCGGAGGATGTTTTGGCTGGGTCCCCCAGCCGACCACTTCCGGAGGAATGCCGCGGCAGCGCATCAACTTTCAAACCCATCATGATGAGTACTTGATGCGCTGCTAATTTAAACACGAGACGGGAGCGACCACAACTTCTCTCGATGGGATGGTCTTCCGCCAAAATTTTGTAGCGAATTTCCTGGAAATAAGAACAGGAACACAAGATGACATTGAACAGCGAAGGCGTCAGTTTATAGATGAGAACTTCCTCCCTAGGAGAACCATCAACCGGATAAGATCAGAGGTTGAGAATGCATTCCGCCAGCAACTTCAGGGTGCTCATGCCAAAGAGAGGATTAGGTGGACGCCGGAAATGAATGGAGACGTGATCAGATGTCACTTTCAGGCAACAGCACGAGGCGAACCCGTCATGGGCGAACAACATCGTCTCTTCTTGGGTCTTCATCCCGAGCTAGCCCATAGAGTAACTGAACAACATCTTGCTGATTAATTAAGACCCATTAGGCAGCGCCAACTTATATCCGAGGTCGAAATGAGTAACATCGAAAAACAAGTGCAACAACAACTAACAGCATCTGCAATGCACCCCACAGATGCGGTGGAAGAGGAGGTTCATATACCCGTGACACGAGACGCTGTGACTCGTCGTGTGGAGCAGATCCTTCGTCCACATAACATCAGTTCAAGAACATCTATGAACCAGGACGAAGGGATTTACTATCTTAAGCAGAGGCCCATGGTCCTGTCAGCGCGACTGCGACGATTTAGGAGAGCGATCATGAAAAGGAATGACAATAGGATTCTTGTAGCAGACAAAAAACGTTTCTATCGCGGACTTGCAGATGGCAAAAACAAAACTCCAAATTATTGTGAACCACCTAGGACCGAGGAAATGGTCAGATACTGGTCGAGCATCTGGGGTACTCATAGGTCAAGTCAAGTAGACATGACGTGGCTCCGCCTAGAAAAGGACAGAGTTGCACGGTGTTGCCTGGGATGAATAATTTAGCCATCTCAGCATCCGATGTGACTCGTATCCTAAAGAGGGCTGAGAACTAGAAAGCGCCGGGTTTGGAAGGGGTGCACAGCTTCTGGTATACATACCTGGAAGTTCTGCACCCCGCCCTTGCTGGGGCCCTTCAAAACAACTTGGAGAACCCAGATCGCTTGCCCTCTTTTATTGCGGAGGGCGTAAAGTATATGATAGCCAAAAAGATAGATACTGGTATTCCTCGTGATTACTGACCAATCACCTGCCTCTCGATCGTCTATAAGTATCTCACGGCTATCATTTCTGACTTCGTCTATAAATATTATGAGAGGAACAACGTCCTCTCCGAAGAATAAAAAGGTTGCTGTCGAGGCTCCGGTGGTTGCAAGGACCAAGTCACGATTGACAGTGTGGTTGTATTTCATGCGAAACACCACCAACGCAATTTGCACATGGCCTACATTGACTACCAAAAGGCGTTTCCCTCCATACACCACGATTATTTTCTTGAGGTCCTTAAGACAAATAAGATCTGTCCGCGCGTTATTCAATTTTTGGATCACGCTATGCACACGTGGTGCACAAGGATTAAATGTTTTAGTCGTGGGATGATGAGGGATACCCGGTCCTTGCCCATTAAACGAGGAATCTTCCAGGGTGATTCATTTAGCGCACTATGGTTTTGTTTAGCCTTAAACCCACTAAGTTGGTCACTCAACAACACGTCCTATGGGTTCAAAACTGAGGTGAGAGTGGCTGAGTCTCAACTCACCCACCTCCTGTACATGGACGATATTAAGGTGTATGCAAGCTCAGACTCGAAACTGAACAGCCTACTGAACGTCCTGCTGCAGTGCTTCTCTGACATCAGGATGTCTCTGGGTTTGCACAAATGCAGAAAGCTGCATTTTTCCCGTGGAGAGATAAATGCTTTGCTGATAATGGATGACCTCACTCTGACTGAGGCGATGACTGATGAAGAATCGTACAGGTACCTTACCATATTGCAGGCGGGGGGTCCACTCCACTCTGCAATTGAAAAAGCGCTTGAGACTGCTTTCTCGGGTCACCTTAGTCGGATTCTGCTATCTGCCCTCAGTTCCAAGAACATCACAAAGGCAATTAACACCCATGCCATTCCTCACCTAATATACTCCTTTGTTTTGGTCACCTGGTCCATGACTAAGAATAGTTTTGCCACGCAAGCTTGGAGAAAAAGGGATTTTGGATTGTCGTCGATTGTGTGACTCTCAGGTGACGCAATTGCGCGAATATTTCTAAAACAAGACTAACATCTCACTCTACAACTACATCTGTAGAAATCACCTGTATACTCGCTTAAAACTGGCATCCGCTGATTTCCACAACATCGGACATCTCAACGCTGAACAGCAAGCTGCTCAGTGGCGAGGTAAACAATTGCACAAAGAACACCCCCAAACATTAGATCTTCCTTGCGTGGATAATGATGCCTCAAACCTCTTGTTAAGGTGGGCAGAACTCTTTCCGGGAACGGAGGGATTTGTTATTGCCATCCAGGACAGGGTAATCAAGACGAGGAATTACCAAAAACACATCCTCAAAATCTGTAGATATTTTAATGAGAACATCGAGCACATCATTGATGGATGTACGATGCTTGCCTCACAAGAATACACGCGCCGACATAATGATGTTGCTGGGATCATTCACCAACAAATTTCCCTGAACACTGGTTTACTAGAGAGATTTGAGCCTTACTAAAAATATAGCCCAGTTAAAGTACTGGAGAATAAACACCATCTCCTTTACTGGGACAGGACTATTCTGACTGACCATCAAGTCATTCACAATCGTTCAGATGTCCTCTGGTTAGATAAACGTGCTCAACACGTGAGAATAATAGACGTAATCGTTCCCCTTAACAACAACATTAGGCTCCGATATACTGAGAAGATTCAGAAAGATTCGGAGCTGAAGCCGGATATCCTGACCGTGTGGAGGGTGAAGAAGGTCACCATCCACCCGGTCGTGATCTCCTCCACTGGGAACGTTCATGCGAGGTGCGTTCAAATCCTGGAAGAACTGGGAGCTCTAAATTCGCTACATCTAATTCAGAAGGCAGTATTGCTGAACACGTGCCACATCGTCCAGAGTTTTCTGGCTGTGAACAATGATAGCGGCTGAAATCGCCTTCTGTGGCCATCCCGCTTACACGACAGATGACTGACCTTTCTTCGTATGTGTGTATGTCCGTGTGCGTGTGTGAAGTTGTGTTTGTCTCCCGTCGTCTAATCTAAATAAGGTAAATATTTTGAATCGTTGGTCTCAGTCGCTGGCATTGGATCTAGCGTTTGTAAGAAAGATGGATCCCTATAAACGGGCTCTCCAGAATGAATGTTAAATCCCTATAGGGCTCTCCGGGATGAATGTGTGGATTCCTATAAATGGGCTCTCCAGTATGAACGTTGAATCCCCATAAACGAGCACTCCAGGATGAATGTTGCAACCCTATAAATGGGCTCTCCAGGATGGATGTTGGATCCCTATAGGACTCTCTAGTTTGAATGTGGGATCCCTGTAGACGGGCTCTCCAGTGTATGTAGTCGCGAATTATGATGAATGCGCAAGCAGAATATAGGGTTCCGAAACAACGACTGAAATCAACGTATCTACTAATCACTTGCCGCGTTTCACGGCCGTGTTTTGCAGCGAAGTACCAGGTCAGGAGTACCTGTGGGATGGATGGTGGGCCCTCTTAAATAATAATAATAATGATAATCACTCGGTGAGATGTTCGGATCCCATCTTAAGCTTGTAGGTCCCCTCATCATGCACTTGACTGCAACCCAGTCCATGAATGATGGAGTAAAAATCAGGCTTTGCCCAATGTGTCAAGGCACACGCTCTTATCAGATCACTTGATTGCATTATAATAATGCATCCGTGACTGATAATATATACCGACACAGCCCCGTGCATACCATTAAAAAAAAATCCCACTCCAACCAAAAATGCCTTCGATATATTGGCCTCGAACCATCTTAAACCTGAGACATTAATTTTCATGGTAACTCTAAGAAAGCATCCAGAGGAGACTGTTGTCACTTCCAACACTCACAGCCGCTGTGTAAGGATAACAGCCATAAAGACAAACTGCAAACTACACCATGCTCCTAATTCTGTACCTACTACAGCATCGCAAATGATTTTAAACATTGTACTAAAATAACTTACAACATCCTTATCTCATCAGTCACTTGACTTAGTCCATGGCTATGACGAAAAACCGGGTTCACCCGGGAAAAATGTGAAAAAAACGATAGATAGCAAGGTCTCAAGTAAGCAAGTAAGCATTCATCAAGTAAGGAAGAAACTAGAACTAAGAGCTTTGCAGTACCAGGGCCAGATATAATAAACAACTTTTGGTAGAAGAAGTTTACTTATGCACCAACATTGAGCTCGTATATATCTACTACTTTCTTAAACGGAGAACAACCTATTTCGCAGTGATTAGTGGAAGGACGCACGGTACTGATCCCTGAAACCGGAGATTTGTCAAGTCCAAATAACCACAGGCAATAGCTTGTTTGAATTCCAGCTACAAGCTATTCACTGGCACCTTCAAAGAGAGGATATTAACATCTATCGAGTCCGCATGGAGTGCAATACTGGAACAACGTGGATGCAAGAGAGGGCTGGCAGGTTGCAGGGAGAAACTGTTGATAGACATGTGTATTACCCAGGACTCGATCAGGTATCGACGCAATCTGGGGTCTTCCAAGCAGATAACCTATGTCCAATACATTTCTGCATCTCTCTCTTGCCGTATCTGTTGTGCTCCGAGGCAAAAGCTCTGGACACCAATGTGGCCCGCCGAACAGAAGAGAATATAAGGTCAACCACCTTTTATACATGGATGACCTTAAACTTTTTGCTTCTTCAAAATAGGACCTTAACATCCTTTTGGCGGCCCTAAATAGGTACTCTAATGGAATTGTCATGAGCTTTGGACTGGACAAGTGTGCCTGCGTCCACCTACACCAAGGAAGACTAGAAACTACATCATCCCGTCGCCAAATTTTCAGAAAAATTTAGGCTTCGAAATTATCTGGGAAGAATAAGATCCAAGCAACCAATTTGCTGGCCATTCCTATACTGCTCCACACGTGTTGTGCAGTAAAATGAAACGTCGGTGAGTTACAGAAAAGTCACAGAAGCACATGCAAGATGATGACAACCCATCGAATTCATCATCCTAGGTCTTCCGCACATCGAATATACCTCCATGGAGATAAAAGTGGTAGAGATTCGCTGAGTTTGGAGTGCCTTCAACGGAGAACGGTTCTGGCTACAGCTTGCTCATTTCTAAATAGCACAGATTCTCTCATGCGATTCATACACCAACATGAAGTCGTCAATGCTGCGGCGTTTCTATATTGTGCTGCAGATACGACCGCAGAGGAGCTTGGTCTCCGATTTGATTCCAGCGTCACTACACATGGCCTAGCATCACTAACACCTATGGTGCTCAAAAGTCGTGTACAGGAAGTAGGACATTCGCTTCTACTAAGAGAACATGCTGAAAAGCCACCTCATGGTAAATTTTGCGGCATTATTGGGATCCGATGCGCTGCGATACACCATCTTTTGGCAGAATTTGAAACCTTCAACTCCAGGTACATTTTGACAGATCGCATGAGCAATCGCAGAAAAATACTTTTCATTCAAAAATGAACAATAGATAATGCTTAAAAATTCATTTAAAATCAAGGCAGAAGTTTATTTTGTTATTTAAAAATTTCTATTATGGAATTTTCCCTGCGAAAAACAAAAAGCAAAGAGTTTTGCTGCGTGTTTGGCTGTTCGTATACAGCGCGAAAACATGAAACGATGCGATTTTTCCGTTTTCCTAAAGTCGGTGTATCACTTGTGACAATTAAAAATACGTTTGGAGAGCCCGAAAAGATTGATCAGCGCATAGCTTGGAAAATGCATTAAGAATGGGAAAACCTACAACTGACACAATGGTAGTTTGTTCCTTGCACTTTAAAAGCAAAGATTTTTACTGTTCTGACTCAAGTAAGTATTCGTTAATATGTAAGATGAAATAAATCAAAGTGTTTATAAATGATAATATTGTAAATTATCAATAAAAAACATAACAATTATATTCCATTTTTTATAATTATTCGCCAAGAACCTGAACCTCAAAAGAGCAACATCTTGTTTTTAATTTTGATGATGACCGATTCCACTCCAAATCATGCAGAGAGGTCCAGGTTAGGGTTTCATAATAAATTTACCTTTGAAAAATATAATTCTTCAATAAAAATAAAGAGATACGCATTTCGTACTTTAGCCGAAAAAAAATTATCTTACGAATTAGGAGCTAATGAAGTTAACCTTCCATTTTAAGTTGTTTAAAATTTCTACAAGGAGTCCTTTGCACTTTTTAAAGGTTACATTCCATCGAGTAAATATTTACTTTGTTAATTGTTACTGCCTCTGCACTTGATGTCTTCGACTGCACTGTCGATTTTCTTAATGTTCGAAAAAAATATTTGTTAAACATGTTTTTTGTAACGCACGCACGAGATGTTCGCTTTACGAGGCATGTATTCCGTGCGGGAAGTGACCAATTCCAAAGCCGTGGTAAAAAGCAGTTATAAAATAGTATATTGTGCTACAAGTGCGGAAAGTAGGCAGTTCCACACGAGTGTGAAGTTTGCTGTACGAGCCAGAGGCGAGTCGAAGGCGAGCTGTAAACGAGCCGAAGACAAGCCGGAAACGACCCGAACATGAGCCGATGGCAAGTACTGTAAACTTCACAAGAGTTGCAACTGTCTACTTTCAGCACCTGTTGCACACGATATTTTTTGTAACAAATGCAGGAAATTTTCGATTTGAGAAACAATAAGAATAATTTTTTTGGAAATTTATGGTAAAATTACCAAAAATTTCCGGAAATTTCCGGTGTACCGAAAATTACCGAAAATTCCCAGAAATTCAAGGTATCTAAAGCTTTTTGGAAAAAATCCAAAAATTTCCGGAAAATGCTAAATTTCCAAAATTTCCGGAAATTTATGAAAAGTTTCTAAATTATCGGAAATTTCTGGTCTCAAAAGCTTTTTGGAAAGATTCCAAAAATTTCCAGATATTTATGGAAAATTGCTAAATTTCCGGTAATTTATGAAAAATTGCTAAATTACCGGAAATTTCAGGTAGCCAAAGCTTTTTGGAAAAAATTTGAAAATTTCCAAAATTTCCGGAAATATATGGAAATTTGCTAAATTTTATGGTAACTTATCACTTCGAGTTTGTCCAATCACTATTCACTACTCACAATCAGTCTCTCAATCGTCAAATCATAATGAAGTGAGGTTATTATTTCGGCAGTCCTGGAAAGTAAATCTGAATCGAAATGCGCAAGCGCAACAGCAAGAAAAAGTAATCTGGCTGGAAGTGCGCAAGCGCAGCAGCTAGAAAAAGTAATCTTGCTCAAAGAGCGCAAGCGCAGCAGCTAGAAAAAGTCTTTTTATAACTACTTTTTACCACGGCTTTGGAATTGGTCACTTCCCGTACGCAATACATGCCTCCAAAAGCGAACATTTCGTGCGTGCGTTACAAAAAGACTTTTTCCAGCTGCTGCGCTTGCGCTCTTTGAGCAAGATTACTTTTTCTTGTTGCTGCGCTTGCGCACCTACAGCCAGATTACTTTTTCTTGCTGTTGCGCTTGCGCATTTCGATTCAGATTTACTTTCCAGGACTGTCGGAATAATAACCTCACTTCATTATGATTTGAAGCTTGAGAGACTGATTGTGAGTAGTGAATAGAGATTGGACAAACTCGAAATGATAAGTTACCATAAATGACTGATAAATTACCATCAATTACCGATAAATTACCAAAAATTTCAGAAATTTTTGGATACCTGAAATTTCCGGAAATTTTGGAAATTTTCAAATTTTTTCCAAAAAGCTTGGGCTACCTGAAATTTCCAGTAAGTTAGCACTTCTTCGTAAATTTTAGCAACTTCTCATAAATTTCCGGAAATTTAGCATTTTCCGGAAATTTTCGGATTTTTTCCAAAAAGCTTTGGATACCTTGAATTTCTGGAAATTTTTGGTAATATAAATATTTACCGGAAATTTCCAAAAATTTTCGGTAATTTTTGGTAATTTTACCATAAATTCCCAAAAATTACCATAAATTTCCAAAAAAATTATTCCAACTGTTTCTCAAATCGAAAATTTCCTGCATTTGTTAGAAAAAATATCGTGTGCAACAGGTGCTGAAAGTAGACAGTTGCAACTCTTGTGAAGTTTACAGTACTTGCCATTGGCTCATCTTCGTGTCGTTTCCGGCTTGTCTTCGGCTCGTTTACAGCTCGCCTTCGGCTCGCTTCCAACTCGCCTACGACTCGCCTACAACTCCCCTTCGACTCGCCTCTGTCTCGTACAGCAAACTTCACACTCGTGTGGAACTGCCTACTTTCCGCACTTGTAGCACAATATACTATTTTTACAAATTTTTACAAATCCTTCAAAAGTTAGCGTGGCTACAATATTCAGGCAACCATACAGACATACAGGCATACAGACATACAGACAGACAGACATACAGACAGACATACATACAGACAGACAGACATTGACAAAATCATAAAATTTTGTCGGTGTCTGTCTGTATGTATGTCTGCATGTATGTGTGTCTTTATGTATGTATGTATGTATGTATGTATGTATGTATGTATGTATGTAT
>CAKNXH010059173.1:70998-145624 GCA_932178445.1 Andricus quercusramuli
TGTATGTATGTATGTATGTATGTATGTATGTATGTATGTATGTATGTCTGACTGTATGTCTGACTGTATGTCTGTCTGTATGTATGTCTGTATGGTTACCTGAATGTTGTAGCCACGCTATCTTTTGAAGGATTTGTCCAATCGAATCAGCCTTTGGTAAACTTTTCAAGGGTCCTAAAGCGAAGGCTAAGTTCGTTAACCAGATATTTTTAACCAAAATTAAAAATTTTGGAGCATTTTCAAAATTTGAAAAAAAAAATTTTTTCAAGTTTTAGAAATTTTTGTGAAAGTTTCTTACAGATGGGTGAAAGACTTGGAAATTATCTCAATGATATTTTTGATTTCGATTGAAATTAGAAACGTTATATACTTTTTGAAATTTTGAAAACTTTCGAAAAGTAGAAAAATAAATTTTCTGGTAGATTAAAAAATGTTAATCAGAATTTTTACTAGTTTTCACATGGTTTTATTTTTCAAAAGCAATCGTCTGTATAGCCTAGCTGCTGAGCGCGAAGAGCGAGTATTGCAATGAGAATGTAATCGTCAAGGCCGTAGGTGCTTTCAAAACCCTCTTCATAGTACCAAATCGAGGTACAGAAATGAATTAAATGTACATTAGATATAATAGTGTTGAACATAACGTAGAAAAGTTCACATTTTGGAAAAAATCGAGTGCGAAGCACGAAATACGTGATAAAAATGTGTTCGTTAAAGCCGAAGGAGCTTCAACAAAAGAGAATTCACAACCATGAAATTACAGTTTTTCACGCTTTGACCTTTAATTTCAAAAGGTCTGTGCACAAATGTGTGGGAAATATAGTATCGAGCGCGAAGCGCGAGAACCAACAGTCGCGCGCCCTAGGTGCGCTCAAACTTGCGAGCGAAGCGAGCCGCGCGCTAATTATAGCGTAGCTAATTATATATATTCGTCAAAATTTTAGTAGTGCATGGGCATATTTCAACTGGTTAAAATGCTTATGAATAAATTTCATTGCATTATTAGAACTAATTTACGGACTGAAGAAACAATCAGAGGGCAATGCGATCAAGAACTAATTTTTACATTCTCCTCCTATAATGAGAAGGTAATAGATTTGTGTAAAATTTGACTCCCCCTCCCCCAGTTTTGTCGAATGTCCACATTTTGAGACACTCTGAACCCAAAAAACAGGGTTTTATAAAGTTTCTGTCTGTCTGTCTGTCTGCCTCCCGGTAAGAAGAAAAGAATTCAAAAAAATTCAGAATCTGAATTCTCATTAATACGTGAATTTTCCTCCGTCGAAAGTTCCACCATCGAGTAGACAAAAAAAAGCAAAACCTATTTCCTTTAATCGACTTAGAAAAATCTAATGGAAGCGTATTGGGAGGAATTAAAGAGTGGAGGAATGTAAAAGAAAGAATAGAAAGGAATAAAATAATGTCACTTTTAAGGCGCAACTGTGAATTGAAATAAATTCATTTTTTAAATGAATAAATATTGTATTACATTTATAAATTACAGGTGAAAAAAAAGGAATTTGGGTAAATTATGTGAACATTTTTTTTATCAATCTATATAACAGAAACATATTTTGACAGATTTCATATGAAATCTGTCTTGGAACACATTTAAATTATATTAAAATTATTTTTTGATGTACGTGCATGGATTACACAACCACAAAAAAAGTATACGGAGCCAAAAAGCGACCTATCCAGCATACTCGAAATCAAATTTTTGAAATTTCCTGCCTAACTTTGTTTTGGTTTGAATTTGGATTTTTGGTTTAGGTTAAATTTTTGCAACTTGACTGCTAAACATCTGAAACCGTTGTTAGGGTTTAGGGTAGGAGAGGAGATGTTTAGTAGCCAAATTTCAATTAGAAGGATTTAAAATCATCGAAAATAAAGCATGTAGGTATGAAATTAAAAATAGCCATGACAAAAAAAATTGAAATTTTCAAACTTATGTTGCACACGGAGGAAGAGAAATCATGTAAGTGCACGCATTTTGTGGACGGATTAGAAGGAATTAAATTAATCCAAAATACAGCCTGTAAGTATGGAATTAAAAATAACCATGAGAAGTGTGTCTACTGCTCGCATTAAGAGGAATTAAAAAAATGGAAAATATGTTCGCCTGTATGGAACACAACACAAGTGGCGTTCGTTAAGGAAATAGAAAAGAATTGGTTTCGGAGATAAACCTATTTTTTCGTTGGGCACTTCTCCCAATGGAAAATTAGCACGTTCAAAAAAATTAAATAATGCTCACTCTTTCGTTTAAATATGAAAGTATTAATTTTTTTCAATTCTTCTCTTCTTACCGGGGATTGAGTTTTGGTATACTCTTCAAGTATTCTGAAATGAAGGTCAAGTTCGTTATTATTATTATACCATCAAGCCTTTTCCCTTCCGGGGTAGGCGTGACTTGTTCGTTTGGAAGGTAGTGAAATAGGTATATAGGTATGAGGTTGATAGGTATGTGGGTATAGGGTGGATGGGTATGTAGGTGTTATGTATAGATGTTTTAGATTGATCTGGAGTTCTCGTGTTATTTATATAAATGACGCGTTCACTCCGCAACACTGCTCCGACCCAGGTTGCTGATCAATCTCTCTAGCGATCACCCCAAATGAGGAGCCTCACAAAATTATTATGTATGGTTCCCCACTTGGGCCCATTAAAACCCGAGGTCTTTGTTTCAGGCATCATTCACTCTATTGTCACTCTGTTTATAAACTATTTGTCGCCACATATTTCTGTCCTGGCATACTACTCTACCTTCCTTCACGTCCATGCATTTTTTCATGCAAGCTCTTGTGTTTATATGGCTTCTTATGTCTCTTCGGAATAATGTCTCATTTACAGATTCTAACCATTCTTTTGGCGGTTTACCCCTGGGCATTCTGCCATTTACTTCACCTTCATTCACATGTTTGGTAAGTCGCTCATCTTTCACTCTTTCAAGATGTCCGAACCAACTTAACTGATTTCTTTCCAAAATGTCAACTAGTGTCTCTCCTGAATCACATTCTAGGAGGATTGTCTCGTTTCGGACTTTGTCCATCAGTTTTTTCCCGAAAATTGTACGCAGAGGTATCATGCCAATCACGTTAATTTTACTCTTATCCTTTTCTTAGCAGGGCCGTGTCTCGCTACCGTATAGCACAGTCGGTACAAACATAGAATTATGTATCACCATTTTAGCTTTGTTTGATATATTTTTACTTCTAAGAATGGACCCTGCTCTACCGATAACCTTCTGACACTCGTTTATGCGCCTATCTATCTCCCCATCTATCTTCCCGTCACTAGTGAATAGGCTACCTAGATATATATACTTATCAACTTGTTCCAATATCTCATCATCTTTTAGAATGTTGCAAATTGTTTTATCACCTTTTCCTTTAAACATTATGATTTTTGTTTTATTCACGTTAATTTTCGCAGTGTTAACAATGATATCCCGTAGCATAGTCCATGCGCACTCTATATCTTTATTGCTTATAAGCGCTTCTCAAGTTGCCCTATCTATGCGTTCGTTTAACTTATTCTAAAAATCTATCCGCACTTCCGGTTTCTGTAAATTTTCAATCTTGTTTCGCGTTTGTTTCGTTTGTTTGGTTCTCTTTCTTCTCCATCCCCGCCCTAAGCTCATTTTGGAGACGAGAAGGTAATGGTCAGTATAGTATTCAGAGCCCCTCACGACTCTTGTATCTTTGACCAGTTCTCTTAATCTTTCATCCACAATAACGAAGTCAATTACACTGTGGCTATTTTCTTTACGCTAGGTGTACATGTGGATCATTCTATGTATAAGCCAAGTATTTGTAATAAATAGGTCCTTTTCTAAGCATAAGCTAACTAATTTTTCCTCGTTATAGTTTTTTCTTGTTGGATCCCCATAATTTTTTATCATCCTTTCTGTATTACGGTTGGAAGGGGGGGGGGGGAGGCTGCAAGGAATGGAAATCGAGAGAGTCACAATTGTTTGACGTTTTATGCTGAGAAGTTCACCGGCCCTCAGCAGCGTTGTATTAGGTAGAAGTTCCCATGTTTCGATCCGCTAATTCCCGGCCAACCTCTAAACGACGAGCCAATAACTCTTTTTTTTTTTTTTTCACGCACAAATTTCATTCAATCGTCATTTGTCGTATCTTGCATATTTTTGCCGTAAAATTGAATGTTTGGATTTTTGATTATTTTTTGTGCAATAAAAATGTGAATTTTCGATTTTTCGAGAAAATTCAAAGAGTTGTTATGATAATCTTGTACTGCGTTTAAAAAAAAAACACTTTTCTTGTCTTGACTTTTTTTCGTATCGTGCGTTGTTTGGCTGAAAATGTTAATTTTCGTTTCTTTTTTTGGATTTTGAAAATGCCGTAACTCTAAAAATTTTGATTTTATCGAAAAATGTCATAAGATGAATTGTTTGAATTTTCGATGACTATAAGAGGCCGTGCATGTGATTTTCAAATTTAAAAAAAAATGGTCTTAAAAAATTTTCAAAATGCTCTCACTTTTTGAATTTTTATCCAAAATGGCTGGCTAACGAACTTGACCTTTATTTTAGGACACTTGGAGAGTATACCGAAGCCCAATCCCATAGGTTAATTCTTTCGAAAGTTATCGTGCTAATAAACTGAAAATCTACAGACTAACAGACAGACAGACAGCCAGACAGACACATTCGTAAAAACCTGTTTTTTGGATTCAGGGGGTCTCAAAACGTGAACATTTGACAAAAACCAGGGGGGTCAAATTTTGCACAATTCTCTAGATGAGAATGTAAAAATACAAATTTTGAAGTACCATGAGCATAAATAATGATTATTTCATTGTTTTAATCGTTAGAAATAGTATTGAGAACATAAAAACAATGAAATATTGTGGAAAAACACACACGAGATGAAAAAGAAATGAAATAAGCAAAGTTTTTATGAGAATGTGCCCGCTTATCGGGCTGATTTTTTCACTGTCAATGTTATTTTTTACGAATAAAACCAAAACAACACATCCTATCCAAAAGTGACCAATGATAAATTTGTAGATCTTTTTTTTACGCACAAATTATGTTGAATCATCATTTGACGTATCTTGTACAGTTTGATCGTAAAATTGAATTTTTGGATTTTTCATTATTCCTTGTGCAATAAAAATGAGAATTTTCGATTTTTCGAGAAAATTCAAAAACTCGTTATGATAATCTTGTAGGGCGTGCAAAAAGAAACACTTTTCTTGTCCCGATTTTTTTTCGTATCGTGCGTTGTTTGGCTGAAAATGTTAATTTTCGTTTCTTTTTTTGGATTTTGAAAATGCCGTAACTCTGAAAATTTTGATTTTATAAAAAAATGTCATGGGAATAAATTGTTCGAATTTTCAATGCCTATAAGCGGCCGTACATATGATTTCAAAATTTTGAAAAAAATGGTCTTAAAAAATTTTCAAAATAGTATATGGACACTTTTTGAATTTAAAAAAAAGGGCTGGCTAACGAACTTGACTTTTATTTTAGGACACTTGAAGAGTATACCAAAGGAAAATCGAATCGATCAATTCTTTCGAAAGTTATCGTGCTCACAGACAGACATACATACATACAGACAGACACATTCGTAAAAACCTGTTTTTTGGGTTCAGGGGGTCTCAAAACGTGGACATTTGACAAAAACCGGGGGGGCCAAATTTTACACAAATCTAATACCTTCTCTAGATGAGAATGTAAACAGATTTTTATGGGTTTTTTTTATGCTTTTCACCATGAAAATGAAATGTACGCCAATTTTCACTATCATGTTCATAATTAGCGCGTCAAAATACATACGTATACGGAGCCCGAAGAAAAGCGGAGGTCCTCCCTTTTCGGAAGTTTATCCAAAATAGGAATTTATTTTTGCGAAAAACAAAGAAATTGAGGGAAATCGATCGCGAAAAATCGGAAGTCAAATTTTTACAGGTATAAATTTGGACCAGTTCAGTGAATACCCATGCATTAATTAAAGACGATGTAAAGTTGTGAGAAAGTTATCGAAGGGTAAAAAAACAGTGTTTAGTGAAAAATATCAATTTTGTTATGGTTGGAGCTCACAATGTAGTAAATAAACCAATTTTCAAGACAAAATTTTGTAGCTGGATACTCTTGAGAATTTGATGCAGTTTAATGTAAAAAAATTGAAAAATGAACCAAAATTTACTGTTTAGAACGGAAAAAGGACATTTCTTTCCACTGTGCGCTGCTCAGAATAAATTGTAGTATTGTACCTTATGAAAATTTTGTTGAAGTTTGGAAAAGCGTTCAGTATTAAGATTTCTTCTTCTATTGATTCGACGAAAATAAACATATCGATAGAGGAACAATGGAATGTATTTCGAAATGTAATGATTTTTATCGTTCCTGTTATTGAAAATGCATGGAAGGAAATCCTTTTGATCCTTTATTTTGTAATGTAAAATAGCCTTGTTTATTTAATTTTATTAACCAATTGAAGGGCCGGATTCAATAAACACCTGAGCGCTCGAACTCGCGGAGAAGTATTGTCCGCGGAGCAATATTTTAAAATTGTTCAAATTTGAGTTTTGACATTCCATACTTGTAGAGAATTTTATTGCGCATTTTTTCCTGGCAAACAAATTTGAAGGTTGTTCCGTTTTTTATTTATTCAAGGAAAACGGAATTTTTCGCTGAAAAAAAAATGAATACCTTTTTGCGTTCAACTAGCCAGATCTTTGCCGGTAATAGATATTTTTCTTGAAAATGTTATGTAACATTCTTCAACATATTCTACATTTTCTACACTCTATATTTGCTTCAAAATCTTGGATGCATGTTGTTCTTAGTAACATATTAGTCCCAGTAACATAGTCATGCATGTTGTTATATCATGCTGTGTGAGGAAGTTTCGAATTTTTACAACTTCCAATGAGAAAAATGTTCCTCAGGGATCAATAGAAGCTTTTACAAAAATTTTTAGATCAAGAGAAACTACATCTAGCTCTAGACATTGTCAAAGAGTGCACAAGAGATTGGAATGGAGTTCGGGTTAGAGAAATGCGCCAAGGTTAATTTGAAGAAAGGAAAACCTAATGACATCCCCGAAGACCCTGAGCTCGTCGACAGAAGCGCTACACGACACCTTAGAGGTAGGAAGACCTATACATACCTGGGCGTGCCACAGAGCCGAATTCGGGACGTGACATCTATAAAGGATACTCTCGAAAGCAGATACAAACGTCTCATCTGGCAGATTTGGTCTTCCGAACTGTCGGCTAAGAACAAAGTATCTGCAACGAACATGCTTGCCGTCCCGCTAGTACTCTATTCATTTGGAGTGGTTCCATGGTCGCGGAATACTGACTCTTGAATGTCTTCACAACAGGATTATTCTGGTCACATCACGTACAGTTGCAAATGAACAAGACCCTCTTCTTAAAATGGTCAGGAAACATGAAGAAGCGGGCAAAGGGGCGTTTCTGTACAAAGCAGCGGAGCAGGCTGCTGAGACACTCGGCCTTGATTCAAATACCGGGGGTGAGCAAAATGCATCAAATCTTATGCATCTTGAATACTCACTCCTGAAGGCCCGTATCAAGATAGCACAGGAGAAAACTTCCGCGAAGAGCTCCTCGACAAGAAGATGCACGGCATCTTCCACAGAAATATGGAGGATCAGTCGATGTCGTATGAGCTAATGTATGCTTTCCTTAAATCATGCGGATTGAAGTCGGCCACGGAGGGTTTCATTTTGGCATGTCAAGACGGTGTCATTTCCACTCTAGCATACCGTCGCCACATTTTGAGCCAAGATATTCCCGATGATAGCTGCAGAGCGTGCCATGCACACCCTGAGCACCTAGGACACATACTATCTAGTTGTCCAGCTCATGCGGGAACGACCTGCATCCAAAGGCACAATGCAGCACTAAGAGTGGTTTATTGCCATCTCTGTCACTCTTACGGAATTAGCCCAAATACCGCTCCGCTAAACGCTCCCAGGGAAATAGAGTCAATTGTCGAAAAAGAGAGGTGCCGTATATATTGGAACTTCATATTCTCGACAATTGTTTCTGTTGCGCACTCGAGGCCTGACATAGTTTTCCTTGACTTCCAGAAACGAACCATGTTCGTTATCGAATTTTCGGCACCAGCTGACAAAAACGTCACAGCCAAGGAGAAAGAGAAGAAAGAGAGGTATGAAGATCTTATAAGGGATTTGCGACTGTTATACCCCGAATATTCTGTTAAGCTAATCGTCCTAATCATCGGCGCTCTTGGAGGTGCCACAGTTTTACTGGTTAATAGCCTGAAAAGCATCCCTGTGTGTCAACAAAATGCTGAGACACTTGCGGGGAGAATGCAGAAGGCGGTTGTCCTTGGGTCGCTCCGTGTCCTTAGGTTTCACGTGACTTTGGCAGGATCATCGTATTGAATTCATCGCAGACCGTAACCGCCTATCTCACGGTCGTGAGACGTGGTTACGGCTGAAAATTTCCCGCGATTTCGCTGGGAGGGGGTCCAATTTTTCAGATTAGAACCCACTCCCGGCGAAAAAGTGTGTGTGTGTGTGTGTTACAGGCAAAGTATGTAATCGAATACTTATTATATGCCGAAGCATTCTACATATATAATCCCCAGGCATAATATGCAATTCCTGGCACAAGATAGGCGAAGTATATAATCTTTATAGTCATTTTATTATTATTAGACAACATATTATTATTATGTTGTCTAAAAGTGGTCTGTATAAGCTCAGGTTTGGATAATTTTGTTCCGAAATGTTCAAAATTGGAAATACTGAAAGTTTTACCATTTTTAAATTCCCGTTCTGAATGCGAAATTGCAAAAAATCAAAAAATACCAGAAATGAAAAAAAATGTAACGTAATGGATTGGGTTTTTGCTTAAAACTGAAAAATATGAAATTAATGAATAACAATAATGATTATGTATATAATTAGTTTGGATTTTAATTGCAAAATTGCAAAAAATATAATTATTACTATTATACCATTAAGCCATTTCCCTTCCGGGGTAGGCGTGACTTGCTCGGTAAGGAATGGAGTAATGTGAGGTAGGGGGTATAGATTTTTCAGATTGATCTAGAATTCTTGTATTATTTATTTAAATGACACGTTCCTTCCGCAACACTGATCCGACCCAAGGTCTTTGTTTCAGGTGTTATTCACTCTACTGTCGCTCTGTTTATTAACTATTTGTTGCCACACTTTTCTTTCCTGGCATACTACTCTAGCTTCCTTTACGTCCATGCACTTTCTCATGCAAGCTCTCGTATTTCTAGGACTTCTTATGTGTAATCGGATTAATGTCTTATTCACAGATTCTAACCATTCTTTCGGCGGTCTGCCTCTGGGCATTCTGCCATTTACTTTACCTTTATACACTTGTTTGGTCAGTCGTTCATCTTTCATTCTTTCAACATGTCCGAACCATCTTAACTGATTTCTTTCCCATCTGTCAACTAGTGTCCCTCATGTACCACATTCTTTCAGGATTATCTCGTTGCGCACTTTTCGATCAGTATTTTCCCGCATATTGTGCGCAGAGATTCCATGCAAATTGCGTTGATTTTACTATTTTTCTTTTCTTGACAAGTCCATGCTTCGCTACCGTATGGTACAGTCGGTACAAATATAGAATTGTGTATGGTCATTTTAGCTTTTTCTGATATGTTTTCACTTCTGAGAATGGACCCTGCTCTACCGATAACCTTCTTACCCTTATTTATGTTCCTATCTAACTCCCCATCTAGTTTTCCGTCGCTAGTGAATAGGCTACCCAAATATACGTAGTTAAGAACTTTTTC
Source organism: Andricus quercusramuli (assembly GCA_932178445.1). NCBI lineage: Eukaryota > Metazoa > Arthropoda > Insecta > Hymenoptera > Cynipidae > Andricus > Andricus quercusramuli. Next base: position 80,801 of record CAKNXH010059173.1, read on the forward strand.
TAATCTCTCATCATTTAGGACAATGTTTCACATTGTTTTCTCACTTTTTCCTTCAAACACGATGATTTTTGTTCTATTTACGTTAATTTTGAGGCACATGTTCGTCATGCTTGTATTGAGTTTATTCAACATTCTTTGTAAGTCCTCAATTGTTTCTGTCAGAACAATCTTGTCATCTGCGAAAGCTAACCCCCGTACCCTCACTGTTTCGAAATCTACACCTTGTTTTTCGAAGATGGTCATTCTTAGACACTTATCCATGAATATGATAAATAGCCATGAGGACATAAGGGAACGTATCCATACTACGTGACGCGTTTTTCTTTTGTTTATATGGTTGTATCCTCTTTAACTGCATGGAAATTTTATTCTTATCTTTATTTAAACAAAAGAAAAATGCTTCACGTAGTGTGCGTACGTTCCCTAACGCATCCTTGTTTCACGCAATGCGTAATATCGAACCAGTCACTCAGTTTCCCATCAACCCTTACACTCGTTTTACTACCTGTATATATTGTTTCTTATTGCTTCTAGGAGCCATCCCTTGATTCCGTATACTTTTAGGACTACCCAAAGTTTACTTCTGTTTACCTTGTCAAGTGCTTTTTCTAGGTCAACAAATGCACCTCCTAATAATTCTTTAAAAGAGTCTTTTAAAGCGTCTACCATCCCGTCTGTATCATATAGCATTTAAGGGGCTGATAGCAAATGCGGAGTAGAAAAGTCGTCGGAGCACAAACGAGTTAAGAATAATGCGGGCAAAAACGAGTTAAAAACAAACAAGGATAACGAAGATTGTATCATATATTATGATGTAACGATATGATAGTACGGTAGATTATATCATAATCTATCATTGTATTACACTTTTATGTTACAATATACAATACAATCCTCGTTATTCTCGTTTCTTTTTAACTCGTTTTTGCCCGCATTATTCTTAACTCGTTTTTGCTCCGACGACTTTTCTACTCCGCTTTTGCTATCAGCCCCTCATTTCACCTTTGCTGTTTCCCATGCTGACAAACTCTGTACTTTTACTTTCTTCATCTCTTTAAATAATAGTTTTATGGTTCCTTCAGAGTAGTTTTGTGTATTTTTCTCTTCTTCTGTTCTGATTTTATCTTTTCCTTCCTTGACTAGTCGTTTAACTTTCTTCTTTTTGTGTCTGTAATCGTTTTCAAGTTTATTTCTCTCCTCATCGCTAGGACCTGTGATGATCAACGTTCTCTTGTATGTTTCTTTCTTTTCTTTTCAGGCTGCCTCAATTTCATCATCCCACCATGCATCACCAGATTTTCTTCCTACACAGAACCGCCGTACCACACGCTTCGGTCGCAGTTTTAACAGTGATATCTCGCAACATATTCCAAGTGCTATCTATATCTTTATTGCTTCTAAGCGCCTCCCAAGTTTGTCTCGTCACATTCGACCTCGTCCTGAATCGTTCATCCTCGTTCTCGCCTCGGTTTATCCGAGGAATGCGACAGATGTGCGCTAGTGGGTGCAGTGGATAGCTTTCGGGAGCGTGCTTTTGCCACTCTCACAAGCTAATGCTAATTAGCGTTCTTCAGTGAATAGTTTAAGTCAAAATATGATTCCATATTATACTTTTTTTGTCGATTACTGATTAATTTGATATCAAACACGACTATGTTACGAAATCACCTACACACCTACTTGAATCAATTTGACTATTACATGTTTTTTCAATTTTATGAGAATTGAATGTATAATGAGTCATAAGTAATAAATAAGTCAGTAATGAGACTCATATAAACTCAGATGATCAGCATACAATCGATTTTATAATTCATCCCTACGAAATACATGTATGTATGTTTGTATATTCATGTATGTATATTTGTATATTGGTGTGTGTATATTTGTATATTCATGTATGTATGTATGTATGTATGTATGTATGTATACCATTAAGCCATATATACCATTAAGGGAAATCCCTTTCAGGGTAGGCGTGACACTGTCCGATTCGGGTAGTGTTTCTAGGTGGATAGTTTCTTGTAGTAAAGAACTACAATTTCGGGCTCACCACACTCATGACGCCAACAGCACGCAGTAGTATTCTCGAACAGTCACCCATCCAAGTACTAACCGCGCCCAACACTGCTTAACGTCAGTGATCTAACGAGAAATGGTGTTTCCAGCGTGGTGTGGCCGTTTGAATCATGTATGTACCAAATTTTATAAATCGGAAAGGCCTCAGCACTGAAAAGTTTCCTTTCGGGTCCCTCAAAACGTATATCTTAGGGTTTGACTAAGTTGAAATAAATAAAGAAGTTTTTTAATCGCACAGCAATTTCTATAATTTTTTAAGAATTTTTATTCAAGTTCATATAGGAAAAATTTAATCTTTTATGGAGTCCTGAAAATGAAAAAAATATAGCAGCTTTAAAAATTATGAATAATTTTTTTAGAAGAGAAAAACTTCTTTATGTTCAAAATTTACTTCCCAAACATTGAAAATATCAGATCGTTAAGAATGACGACCTAATTTTAAAAATTCAGCAACTCGTCATTTCAAATGATCTGATCTTTTCAAATTTTTCGAAAGTACACGGAAAAAAGAAGTTGTCGAAACTTCACTTGACTAGTCAACCATTCTAGGATAGGCCACTTTTTTTTAGAATCTCGTATAATTTTGGTTAAAGAACCGCAGACTTCATCGAAAAAGTGAAAAAAGTCATCGAATTATTGGAAGACAATCTAGGAACATCAGTTTTCGAAATTTTTTCAGCAGATTTTGACAAAGTTCAAGGCAGACATTCAATTGTTCATAACAAGTCCTCCAGATTCCAAACGATTTGGAATACAATAACTCTAGCACAGAAACGAATAACTGATTTATAAGTTGTCGAAGAATTCGTTGACTGTCTTCTACATATCTATATATTCACAATGTACAGTCACATTGGATGCTCAGGTGAAGTGGTATATGTATCAGTCTGAATGGAGCCGCGGTCACCGGCAATGAACAATTGAGCGCGGATTTAAATTTGACTTTCACTGACATTTGTGCAAAATATTCAATGTGTTAAGTTAGCCGTGGGGTCTAGTGGTTAGGGATAAGTTGCGTTCGATAGGTGTTAGGTAGTTCGAATCCCGCCGCAAAATTTCTTTCGATTCTTCATAGGTTCATGTGTATCTGTAAAAATAAATATAACTTAAGCGTGAGTCTATGTGAATAACAATATAGTAAATATAACCGCGAAATATATATTTCTTTAACTTGGCTCTACTGTTTTCTAAAAACTCGTTAGGAGTCATCGAAAGTTTCATTGACTGGCTTCGAAGCATTAGTGTATCAGTGTTTCAAGAACTCTATTCCTCTGGTCTTCACATTTTCATTGAAATTATTTTGTACTTTCGACAACTCTTTCTACTGTTTAAATATTTATCAATCAAGGTTTGTAAGACGATTCTTCCAATTTATGATATACGTCTAACCCTATCCTAGAATGGTTGATTCAGTCATTCAAAATTTCAACAACTAATTTTTTCCGTGTACATTTTAAATATCCACATTTTCGTTTTTGGGGACGCACCACACCATTGATAAGGGATTTTCTCGGATGTGCCTGCTTCTTTTAGGAGTTTTATTTCGCGGTTTGATAGAGTTAAGTAATAGCTCGATATACTCTCTTGCTTTTTCTCTAAATGCAAAAATAAAACAGTTACGCAACTTTTTAGGTATCAAAATTTTAGTTTTTAGGATGCGATGCTATTTTACAAGGGTTTTCTCCCACATGGTTATTTTTTTTCGAGCCCTCTTTTTGCGATTCAATAGAGATAACCAATAGCTCGGAGGTACTTTCTTCTTTTTTTTTAAATTCAAAATTAAAAAGTTATGCAACTCTTTATGTATCAAAATCAGAATTTTTGGGGACACGCCGTTCCTTTGACAAAGGTTTTCTCGGAGATGGATGATTCTTTCAGGATGTTAGTTCCATGGTTCGATAAAGCCTAATAGTACCTCGAACAGTTTTTTCATATATTTTTTTTAAAATTAATTGCGTGAAAGTTCTACAGTTTTTTGTTTCTCCTGTAAAATTCGGGTTTTGGCACTTACGCCCTCATGCGGTGTTGCCCTTCAATTCACTAAGATTTCCAAATATTTCAAGGATTTCACAAATATTTTAAATATTGTAATATTTGAAATTTATTTAACATATTTGAAAAGGATTTCACAAGTATATCAAAGAATTCTTAAACTTTTCAAGAGATTTAAATGAATTTCACGAAGATTTCTCTAAAATTTCAAAAGATTCCAAAAGTTTTTACGAAAATGTTCAGGTTTCACATAGATCTTGCATACTCATAAAGAGTTCATGGAATTCACAAACATTTCCAAATATTTCAAGGTTTTCATAAACATTTCAAATATTTTAATATGTGTTAAATTCTTTGAACTACAAATTACCTGAAAATATACCTATCTTCTTACATTTCTGTTTCATATATTTTGTTGTTATAATTGGCAAAATAAGTTATAAATAAAAACAAAATAAAATACCAATGTAGTGAGGTTGAATCTTAATGAAAATCGTAACATAGTCGTGTTTGATATCAGATTAATCAGTAACAGACAAACAAGTAGAATATGTAATCAGATTTCAACTTTAACTATTCATTAAAGAACGCTAATTAGCATTAGCACATCATAATGGAAAAAGGACGATCCCGCGAGCTGTCCGCTCTGCTGGCGCACAGCTGCCACATTCCTTGGAAAAACCGAGACGAGAAACGACGAAGGACGCCACGAGACGAGGTAAAATGAGACGAGGCAAAACGAGACGTGGAATACCGAGACAGCAGGTATGTCTCGTCTCGTCCCGTCTCGTTCCTCGCCATTTCTTGCTCGGCGGCAAAACTACTCAGGTTTCGAACTCAGAATTTAGAACTATATTGAAATCCACTTCAGATCATTTATAAGTATCTTCGGTTTAGTTTTCAGCAGGAGCTAAGCCATCCTGCAGTCCTTACGCTTCGGACTTCAAATCCCTAAAGAACGGGGGGGGGCCCCCCCAATCCTGCGTGTCGCTCTAGGTCCGTTGGATTTTTTTTCTAAATATTACGTAAAATGTTGTGCTGATTACGAAAAAGTAGGGTGCCTCCCTCCTCCCCCCGAAAATGGGATGAATTCGAGATATTCGCGTTTTTTTTAATTAATGCAATATTCCTCTTTGACAATTACCTTGAAAAATACGGAAAAATCAATCTGTTCTCAATTTGGTTGAAATATTTATCACACAGCAAAAATTTTATTTTAAGAGTTAGACGAATCAACTCAAGAATGACTTTCTGGACTGCTACGATGCCAACATTATTCCTGTTCACGGTGGGTTCATGGCACGTATGCACGCTCTGTGGTGCCTGAAACACCCAGAGCTTCAGCACGTTTCGCATTATTGATTCCGAAATCAAGCTGCCTTCTTCTCGGAAAGTGTATATGTGCGCGAAACGCTTCCTCAACCGCTATATGAAAAATCTGCAGACAAAGATGAAGAAGCGACATAAAGATCAACCGCGGAAAGCAAGTACCTTCTGTGAGATGATAGCGATTTCCGGACAAGGAGGAACATTAACATCCACGTTCCTCCCAAGCCACAAGATCTGGCCGAAATGGATGCCTCCCTTCGTGAGAATATCTCGGAGGAGTTCGATCTCTGGACCATCAATTGTTTAGTTTATCGTGCGGCGAGAGCTTTGGCTGATTCAAATCGAAGGCTAAAACCGACGATGGATCAAAATACCGGAATACGCTTGCATTAACTGAACAAGAAGATTGGATGGGTAAGACCGAATGCGTTCCGTATTCAGTGTGTGATTGATTAGATAACCTCTGGTAGACCGTTCACAGGAAGGGTTCGAAATATCGCCCAAGAACTGAGGATCTACCATCAAATATAGAATAAGTCAAAGCTGCTGACAGTCAAGTAGCATACTGTTAATAAAATACGATTGTTATCTGACGCAAGGAGGAGAACACAGAAGAGGAGGGGATGGGTCAGAAAGAATCAAAACTTTCATGCTGACCCATTCTGCCTCTTCAGCGATCTCCCGGTTTCTGTCAAAAATCCACCCAAGCCCAACGAGGTAGAGACTTTTTGGAGAGAGGTATACAAGATCCTGAAGACATTGAAGTTGAAATAAAACACTTGTAATCTTATTCGCTTCAAGGAGTTTCGCGATAATCCTATAACATCTGAAAAGGAATGTCCTTCAATCACTGTCGAAAAGTTGAAAAAAGCACTTAGGGGCATGAAGAACTTTTCGCCTGCAGAATCAAATGGTATCAAGAACTTCTGGTGAAAGAAGTTTACTTCTATACACCAACATATTTCCCGCATTTTCACCTCATATTTTCAAGTCGGAAACACCCATTCGGCAGTGGCTGGTGTTCGGACGCACTGCTACCGAAAAAGGCGACTTGTTTTACCCAGCGAACGGCAGGCCAATAACTTCATTGAACACGCTGTATGAGATCTATAAGATCTTTAAAAGGTGTAGCAGGCTGCCGAGAGAACCTGATAATTAACACTTGCGTCTGCAAAGACACAGCAGCCCATCAGCGCGTCCTGTCAGTAGCCTAGATTGACTACCGGAAAGCTTTCGATTCAACCGCTCATAGACTTATCATCTGTCTGTTGAAGAGCTTGATGGACTTCGCAATTCTCCAGAATACCTCTGCGGTGGCACTAATTATCGTGAGCATAAGGTCACTCATTTATTTTATATGGATGATCTGAAGATCTATGCTTCTGGTGCAAGCTTTGGATTGGAGAAGTGCGCCAAGATTAATCTGAAGAAAAAAAAGATTACTAGAGTTCACAAATACCCTGACCTTGCGAATATAAGTGCTATATGACATCTGGACACTGGAGAGACCAATGCATACCTTGGCGTGTCCCAAAGCCGCATTCAGGACGTGATATCTGTGCAGGAGTCTCTCAGAAGCAGATACAAGCATCTTTTCCGGCATACTTGCTCTTCAAATCTGTCAACGTTAAACAAGATATCTGCGACTAACATGCTTGCCGTCCCGGTTCTACTCTACTTGTTTGGGGTGGTTCAATGGACGTAAAACAAGCTTAAGGCTCTTGATGTCACCACACGTAAGATCATGAATATGCATAAAAGCTTGCATATCAATTCGTCAGTTACGCGATTATACATTTCACGTTGTCAAGACGGTCGCGGACTTCTGATTCTCCAGTGTCTTCATAACCGAAATGTTCTGAGTACAGCTTACATCGTTGCGCATGGCAGAGATCCTCTCCTAAGGATGGTCAGAAACCACGAGATGATTGGCAAGGGAGCGTTCGTTTACAAAGCCGCGGAGCAGGCGGCCGCGACCCTTGTCCTGAATTTTAACATCAGAAGTGAGGAAAGTGCATTACTCCATCTAGATGCTCCACGTCTAAAAATCAAAATAATGAAACCAGAGGTTGGTAAATTTCACCAATAACTACTCGACAAGCATGTGCACGAAAACTTTCACAGAAATGTAGAGGAACAGTCCTTGTCGAAGGAGCAAACTTTTGCTTTCCACAAATCATCGAGACTCAATTCAGGTACAGAGGGCTTTATTTCCGCATACCAGGACGGTGTCATTTTCACCTTAGCATACCGTGACCGCATTTTATGTCAAGAAGTTCCCAGTGAGAGTTGCAGAGCGTTTCATGCACACGCTGAGTACCTAGAACACATACTATCGGGGTGTCCGACCCGCGCAGGAACGACGTATATCTATAGACATAATGCGGCCCTAAGAGTACTTTATAACCATCTTTGTCGCGCTTACGGTGTTGGTCGCGATTCTGCCCTGCCGAACACTCCAAGGGATATAGGGGAAACCTCCATACAGTGGATAATGCAACCTACAGTGTATAATCATTAATTAAGAGCAAAAATAAGAGAGAAATAATGAATATTCATTTTCATTTATTGAAACGTATAGCGTCTTAACTATTCAATCATTTGAATAAATTATTTTACATACACTAGTATTTTCAATTAATGATTATTCACTGTAGGTTGCATTATCCGCTGTAGGAAGGTTTCCCCTAGAGTAAATTTTCCGAAACGAGAAGTGCCAAATTTTCTGGAACTACGATTTTCGGGCAGCAGTCTCCGTTGCGCACTCGAGGCCTGACATTGTTCTCCAAGATTTCGAGAAACAAACTATATTCGTGATCGAATTCTCGGCTCCACCCGAATACAACATCACTGCAAAGGAGAAAGAAAAAAAGGGGAGGTATCAAAACCTTAAAAGAGAGCTGCAACGACTGTACCAAAAATATTCGGTGCGAGTAATTGTCCTTGTGATAGTTGCTCTCGGAGGTGCGAAACTATCACTGGTTCGTAACCTCAAAGCCATACCCGCGTGCCAAAAATATGCCAAGGTACTTTCGAGATGGATGCAGAAAGTTGTCATCCTTGGGTCGCTTCGTGTCCTCAAGACGCACGAGGGTTTTGCCGATCTGTCGTTGTGATTTTGTTGTGCCCGGTGACTACCCATCTCACGGTTGTGAGACGTGGCCATAGGTGTGATTTACCGCGGTTCTACTGCGCGCTTTGTCATTTTTTAGATGGCACTTGCTCTCAGTAGGACCTAGCGGTGGTTTGTGTAAGAAAAAAACGATGGAATGTCTGAAAACCATTTGATGATAAGTACATTGAATGACAGGTCACTGAGAATAAATAATAAAACCGAATTAATCCAATGGTAACCAAATTGATTTAAAAAATTGATCTAGAATATATTTAAACCATTTCTAACATTCATATACATTTCATTTGAACATGTCTACCGAAACGACGAGACAAGTTCTCAATTCAACGTTCGGACGACGACTGAAATTGCTTACAAGAGGTACAAAAGGCTCTCACTCATGCAAGGAATATGAGTCACCGATAGTAGAATAAGGATAACAGACGAAATCGATAACACTTAAAAATTAGAATTCCATTGAAATGTGAAGATATGAAATTAAAGTCTAAAATGAAGAGTCGATGTTAAATAACTGAAATAAAATAAAATAATGTACTGAGAGTTACGCACTGGCTGCCGTGGTGAACGGACGTGTTTACGGAACGTCCCGCTCGTAGAATAACAGTTTGTGTATGAGAAGATCTGTGAAGTTCAACGGTAGTGAATAAACGTGATATTGTGTATGAAAGTGCTTGATACGGCAAAATGACAACAAGTGAGGATTTGAAATCACTGATGCTCTCAATACAAGCTGACTTGAGAAAAAACACGGAATTCCTATCGGAAGTGACTAACACTCTAAGAACTTGAAAGATTCAAATAAAAAGATCCAAGAAGAACTGTCAACTTACAAACAAAAGTGCCAAAACCTGGAAAGAAGGAACACCAAAATGGAGGGAAGATTAAATTTCTGCGAGAGGAAAATAGACTACCTGGTCAGTAAGGAAAAGGCTTAAAAAATTCTACTATTCAATATAAAGACTCTTATAAAGAGAATGCCGATTTACTCGGCACAGTAAAGAAAGTTCTAGATTCTGCGAATATAAACATCGATGATGATAAGATTGAAGGTGTTGAACGCCTCGGAAAACAAGAAAGCTCAAGACCAATTCTAGTATCATTCACAAATCAAAAATACAAACGGATTATTTTCCAGAATGCACAAAGTCTTCGCTCGCAAAACGTGGGTTTTTCAAATAATCTTTCAAAGGAACAAAGAGAAAACTGGAAAAGAATCCACGTGCAACTTTTCACTTATAAACTAATATCTAATATCGATTCAAAAATATATTAGTGACTATCACCCAGAGGAAATAAACTCCATGACATCGAACTACTTATCTAATGGAGAGGAATCAACATCATCAAAAGCATCGACAATTAGTCGGAAAAGAAGACGCCCGAAAGATTCAAAAACAAATCCAGATAAAAAATGCAAATGGAATGCGCGAAGGTCACGTTCCAACAGTAAGCTGAGTTCTTTCTTGCAAAGCAGTATTGCATCAATAGAAAATTCAACGCACGAAACATAGCACAAAAATAAATCCCCACCAACTAACCCCCGAATAATCTTCTGGAACTCTAGAAGATTCTCGAACCTCCCTGACCTGCTGGATAATGTAAATAACAACGATATCATTTGTCTAAGTGAAACCTGGCTTTCATTCCCTCCAAACCACAAATTAATCATGAGAAATTACGAAAGTAACTTGATCTTCAACCCAGCGAGAAAAACAGTAACGAAAGGCAGAGCAAAGGGAGGACTAATAATTATTACAAATGCACAGATCTACATGGCTGAACCATTCTACTTATCAGAAAACGCTATCTTTGCCAAAATATCTGGTAATAAAATAAATATGGTAATTGGTTCTGTATATTTCAATCTGATCTGATCTCAGTCAATTAAATCCAGAATTTTTGCCTGATAATGCGAGTATTTTTAATGTTATGTCAAGCCTTGATAAAGAAATTAATCGTAGAGGAGTCAAATTACTTGACTGCATGGAAATTAATGGCCTTATTTTACTAAATAGGAGAACGCCTGGAGATAATCCAGCCAAAATTACTTCCACTAATTATAAAGAAGCATCTATTATAGATCTTGCATGGACAAATGCTCTAGGGATCTAAATTATCAAAGATTTCCAAGTAATGCTTTCTCCCACAAGATCTGATCACTCTCCAATTGTAATTTCTCTAGACGTTCTACAAAATAATAATTATAATAGAGTAAATTTAAAATGGAAAGATAACCTTGCAGATAATTATAAGAATGTCATGCATACCTCCCTGTGTATCATAGCAAATGACATCGAAATAAATCAACTCGCGAGAAATTTAATTCAGACAATAACAAACGCCGCGAATACTGTAGGAATGAAGACATGCATAAATCAAAATCTCGGACAATCCAAACCATGTTTGGATTCGGAATGTGTGTCTCAACATACTGTGTGACACAACGCGCACATGGCCATCAGAACCGGTATGAAGCTCAACGACACGACCTAAAGGCCACTCTGTGGGTGGTAAATTTTCATCACGGATAAAAGCGAGGTCACCAACTTCAAGTGATGTATAAGAAGTTCTCCACTTCGAACGTGGTTGAAGCTCTTTCAGGTAATCCGAGGTCCAACGTTGCCAGAAATGCTGACGCATTCGTTGTAACAATTGCCATCGGGATAAGCGATTCGAGCCAATGTCAATGTAACTTGGCTCAGGGATACTGTTAAGAGATTCTCCAATTAAAAATTGACCTGGAGTAAGAGCCGTAAGATCGTCAGGATCAATAGATATGGATTGAAGAGGTCTAGAATTTAAACAGGCCTCTACTTGAACCAGAAATATGCTCATTTCTTCATATGTAAGGATAGTATCCCCGATGAATCGCCGAAGGTGGTGTTTCGCTGACTTCACTGCAGCTTCCCAAATTCCCCCAAAATGCGGCGTTCCTGGTGGATTAAATCGCCACTCTGTGCCATACGATGTGATACACGAAGATAATAGGATTGACTCCTTTGAAGCTGCTGAAAACATCGCTCTAAGTTTGACATCCGCTCCAACGAAGTTTGTACCCTGATCGCTGGTCAAGTTAACTCAAATTCCACGTCGAGAAATGAATCTGCAGTAAGCAGCTAGAAAGGCATCAGCCGTATAGTCCGACGCAGCTTCCAAATGGACAGCTCGAGTAGAACAACAAACAAAGACTGCGATGTAGCCTTTATATGATCGATAACCACGACCCTTAGTTGTTCGCAAGTAAACGGGTCCAGCATAATCGACGCCAGTATGTAGAAACGGTCGACTCGGAGTAGAGCGGATTGCTGGAAGGTCTGCCATCAATTGTTGAGGCTTTACGGCTCGATGTCGTAGGCATGGTAAACATCGATGAATAAAGGTCCTTACAACCGATCGACCACGGAGAATTCGGCAGGTTTGCCTCAAACTTCCGAGAGTGAGCTGGACACCACCATGAAGACTACGTCGATGATGATGATCAATAAGAAGAGTCGTCAGCGTAGATTCGGAGCTGAGAATGAAAGGATGTTTCTCATCAGGATCCAAGGCTGAATTCTCCAACCTACCTCCTACACAAAGCAGTTGTTGGGAATCTAAATAAGGTGTTAATCGACCTAACTTGCTCTTGGAAGGAAGAGACTTTCCTGTTGATAGAGCCTTGATGTCTGCTTGAAAGTGGTATTGCTGTTCGTGTGGAATCCAATCTAGGCGAGCTTTCTTAAGTTCTGAAGGTGAAAGGAATGATGACTTTGAACAGGATTGCTAAAAAAATGTTGGATGAATCGCTGTAACCAGGCAGTCGTTCGTAGAAGTTTATCCAAAGAAGAGTAGCGTTGGAGAAGCACCCACATAGCTGGAACATAACTAAAAGTATGAACTTTTATTGTTCGCTCTACTAAATCCACTTCAGGATTAACTGGTCATGGAATTCGTGGCCAAAGATCTGGAAACAGCAACCAATTTGGACCTTGCCGCCAAAGAGAAAATGATGATAGTTCCTTGGCAGAGGGACCTCTTGAAGCACAATCAGCAGGGTTACTTGATGATGAAACGTGATGCCAAATTACTGATGGTAGTATGGTTTGGATTTCAGAAACTCTATTGGCTATGAAGTTGTTCCATTTTGTGGGAAGTCCGTGAATCCAGGCCAGCGTGACTGTTGCATAACACCATAGATGAATGGGAATATCCAACCAAAGTGTTTGCTGAACGTGATGCACAAGTCGAGCGAGAAGAACTGCTCTACACAGTTCTAAGCGTGGTAGCGATACCTGTTTCAAGGGAGCGACCTTAGTTTTCGAAATCAACAGCGAAACTGACTTCGTATCAGAATCAGAGGTCACAAGAAGATAAACTGCTGCGGCGGAAGCTCTTTCCGAAGCATCGGAGAATTCATGCAGTTCACAGGAACCAGAAGATGAATCGAATTTTATCCAACGAGGTACTTCAACTGAGGATATGTGACGAAGACCGTCTCGATATGCAAGCCAGCGTTGGCGAACCTCGTCCGGAAGAGGAGCGTCCCAGGAGATCTTTAAAAGCCAGAGAGTTTGAATAAGTATCTTAGCTGTTATGATAACTGGACTCAACCATCCTAGCGGATCAAACAGTTGAGCTATCTGACTCAAAACGCTACGTTTAGTGATGACATTTGGACAGGCTGGTGATTTCACGCCGAAAGTTATCACATCTCGTTGAGGATTCCAAGAGAGGCCCAGCATATGAAACGATTGCTGAAATTCCAAGGACAGAGGCTGAGACCAAGCTTGAAGTTCTTCTGGAATTTTCCCTAGTAGATCAGAATCACTTGACATCCACTTGCGAAGTAGAAAGCCGCCCACTATGAAAAGTCAATGTAATTGTTTCTTTAAAGAAATTGCCTCATCGACGTTATCTGCACCTGTGATTACATCGTCCACGTATGTCCCTCGACGTACAACTTCAGCTGCTTTCGAATAATTTTCACCCTCATCAAGGGCGATTTGTTGAATGCAACGGAATGCAAGAAAAGAAGCACAAGACAAACCATAAGTAACTGTGGTGAGAGAAAACGTTTGAACTAAATCATTTGGCGATTTTCTCCACAGGATAAGTTGAAGATCCTGATCGTCTCGATGTACCTGGATTTGTCGGTACATTTTCTCTACGTCAGCACAGAGAGCTATTAACTAGATCCTTTAAATTCGAAAATGATTCTGACTTTAAAGGCTTTAACGAAAAGAGAAGAGACAAGTGAGAATTGATCAATAGTCTCTTATTTTCGTAACGTTTTACTAACAAATCCCACGCACGCTTATAGTTTTCGTTAGTAACCGAAATGTTTTTAAGGAGCTGAGCCGGCTCTCCTGTTAAATTCGTTTTTAAATGATGTAACTTAACAACATCCGCGATTTCTATATTTTCAGCTATCAGTGATTTAAACAAGTCCGAAAAATTCGACCACTCGGTATAATTCCCAGAGAACGCTGGCAAGGTAATTTTTGGAAACAACCTTGTAGAAGATGATGAGACATGCTGAGTAACGCTTATTGAAGAGTTAGATGCCCGCACGGCAGCAAGAGCGTCGATTGCATCGAAGAATTTGCCCTTAGCAATTTGATACAATTCTTCTGTTTGGGTGAAGATGTCATCCTTGAAATATGTGACTTCTCCCTCCAAAGGCGCTTTCAACAACTCGACATACTGTTGTTGGAACTTCAAGTAATTTGCTTCGAACGTCTCTAATCGTGCCCGGAGCATACCACGCGTGTGTACCGTAGGAACCGATTGGAACGAATTTTTTATTCGACTAGCAAGTTTTACTTGCTCGAGAAGGCATAGATCAGCTTGTGTTTTAGACATATCGAATGACCGAATTTTTTACTGACACGACAAGAAATTGAATTAGTTGAAAGTTTTAAACGAAATGTCTCAGTGTTGTCACTGGTGATAAAATGTTTGAATCGTCCTCCTGAAAGTTGATTGATGCTATCATACGAAGTGTATTTGTTGACTCGAGACTAATACACTAACACGAATTGATGCTAATCATAGTTAAAAAAATAAAAGAGATGGATGACGTGATCGAAATGTCCGACTCGAAAGTGTTTAGTGATATTCAAGAACTGAATTAATAAATTCTATGAATCGCCACAATCGTTGCGAAATATCATTAAAGTTAATTATCGAGAGTCAGTGCGTAAATTTCACTCAAAACATTAATCAGCTGCCAAGGGTATACGCGTGCCGAGAAATTACGTACACTGACTCGAAGCGTTACACAATTTTTGAGAATAAACTGCCGAAACCAAAAAAAAAGGATTGGAATTTAATATACGTTACTCCCTTTAGGTTTCCTCGCTACATACATGATTTGGATGAAGCTTTTTATTCCTGTGTACCTTGAACTTCACTAGGATATTCACAACAATTCTCTTATGTCACTCTAAATAATCCTGGGAGGGTTCACTGAGTAAAAAAATTGTCTTGATGTCATCGTTTCACGATGCGCACATGTTAATTGCACTCGCGAACTACTCAAAAAGTACGATTCACTTTATCCGGCTCGAAGGACCAAAAATGTTTGCGAGTGAGAGAAGTTTGTGTAAAAAAAAACGATGCAATGTTTAAAAACCCTTTTGACGATAAGTAAATTAAAGGACAGGTCACTGAGAATAAATAATAAAACCGAATTAATCCAATGTTAACAAAATTCTTAAGAAAAATCGAAATAGAATATATTGAAGTCATGTCTAAAATTCATATACATTTAATTTGAACTTGTCTACCGAAACGACGAAACAAGTTCTCAATTTAACGTTCGGACGACGACTAAAATTGCTTACAAGAGGTACGAAAGGCTCTCACTCATACAAGGAATATGACTCAACGATAGTAGAATAAGTATAACAGAAGAAATCGATAACACTTTAAAATTAGAATTCCATTAAAATGTAAACATATGAAATTAAAGTCTAAAATAAAGAGGCGATGTTAAAGAAGTAGAATAAAATAAAATAATGTACTGAATAATTATATCAGTCAATTCCGAACAATATGTGTGTGTGTGTGTGTGTGTGTCAGGAGTAATAAACATTTCACTATTGAATGTTGTGAATCACTGAAATTCGCCAAATACAATGAGTGAATGAAATATTATTGTCATGAATAGATTATAATATTTTAATTATTCGTTTCTCAGAAGTAAAATATCTTCAATAATAATAATATGAATCAGATAATTAGTAAGAGAGCGTTCACATATTACGTATTGTTATTTTTGAGGGGGGCCCCCCCCCCTCGGTACGCAACATATTTTGTATTATGTTGGAAACCCTCATACGGCACACTTCAACCCGGCATACGTAAACGGCACACTAATGCGAATTGGTTTTTTTTTGCAATGTTAATATTGAGTATTTAACATATTGAACATAATAAATATCTAGCATATATTATGCACACTTACCATATATATATTTAATATAGTGGAAATAAACCGCTGCAGCTATGTCTGCATAAATGCTAGCAAAATGAAAATGTTTTCGGTGCGAATTCGCACCAGTGTGCCGTTTGAGGTTTAAAAACATAACAGACGACTTCTACATGAATGAAAGATTTTCTAAGATTAAGTGTTGTATAGAAATGAATAAATAGTTATTTGTGATTTAAATGCGCAAAATAGGTGATTGTGTGCGACTGTGAATTTCGCAGCATGAGCCGAAAGCTCGAAGCATGAGTCCATTGTTAGCGCACGAGCGAAGCGAGTGCAAAAAACGTAGACAAGTGCTTCGAGCCGCAGGCGAATGATGCAATTACACGAGTTACCAATCACCTACGCGCACGTGTATCACACGCTATTTTTTGCAACGCTTGTCCGAAAAATTTGTTGAGAGGTGGTAACGAAAAATACTAATTTTACATTGCATAGAGTGAAGTAAAGAAATTTTGTTGAAAAATGTTTTTTGTTAAATGTCTGAAAAAAAATTCGAAAAAGAAAATTTTTGAAAAAAATGTTCTGTAAACAAATGTTGTGCAAAAAAATGTTTGAAAAAAAATTTTGTGAACACAAATTTTTGAAAAAAAATGTTGTGAAAAAAATGTGGTGAAAAAAAATGTTTGAACAAGAAAATTTGTTGAAAAAATTGAAAGCAAAAAAATTATTGAAAAAAATGTTGGCCTTTATGCTCTGTTGCCCCCCCCCCCCCCCGGGGGGGGGGCGGCTACGAAATCCTAAAAACAAAACTTCAATCATTAAAACATTTGTTCAAGTTAAATCTAAATTTATTTCAAGAAGATACCAACACCAGTGTTTAAAGTTACCTACGCCAGTGTCTAAGATACCTCATCTCGAAAGTGCGCATGCGCAGCTTTACAAGCCCTCATTGAAAATCATCTAATAATATGTTTGTCTTCAGAGAAAATTAAGCGACACGTATTTATCCGCCTTGAGAGAAAAAAAAATTTGCCTAAAATTACGAGTATTAGAATTTTGTCGCCTGTTAAAAAACAGACACCAATTTCTTTTTTAAAAATTTTATAGTTTTTTATCTGATTCAGATATTCCGTGGTAGAGAATTATCGAAGAACGGGACGAGAGAGTACGCGTTTTTTGTGGATCTGAAAGGCGCGTTCCCTTCGGTGGTTAGGGGGAGGTTGTGGGAGGCGATGAAGGATAGGACAGTGGAGAGAGGCCTGATCGAGAGGGAAAGGGAGATATATGAATAGACAAAAGACAAGGTAAGAGGAGGGAAGGGGATTTCGGAGGGATTCTGGATGGAAAGGGGTTTGAGGCAAGGATATCCACTTAGCCCAACGCTTTTTGCGATGTTAATTGTGGATATGGAAAGTAAGCTGGAGGCCGGGGTGGTAGGAGGTATCAGGATAGGAGGGGTTAGAATTTGGTCACTAGCGTATGCAGATGACATAGTTTTGCTGACAAGTAGCGAGGAGGCCTTGAAGGAAATGATGAAGAGGTTGAGAAGATACCTAGATAAAAAGGGGTTAGAGCTGAATCCGGAAGGTCCAAGGTTATGGTGTTCAGAAAAGGAGGAGAAGGGACAAGGGAAGGGAGTGGAAGTGGAAGGGGAACGAGGTGCAGGAGGTGACAAAGTATATGTACCTGGACTTTGTGTTTCGAGGGACTGGAGGAGGGAATGGTCATATAAGAGAGAGAGAGAGAGAGAGAGAGAGTGAGGAGGGCAAATGTGGTGATGAGGCAGGTGTGAGGGTTGGGAAAGAAGTTATTCGCAGATGAGTTTGGAAGGAGAATAAAATTGTTTGACTCACTAGTGATGAGTGAGCTATTGTATGGAGAAGAGGTGTGAGGGTGGAAGGAAAGTTAAGAGGTAAATAGAACGCAGGAGAGGTATGTAAAGTGGACCCTGGGGTCGGCAAGGAACACGCCTAATTATATTGTCAGGAGGGAGACGGGGAGAACGAGTGTAGGGATTATAGCGGGGAGCCGGGCGTGTGTATATGAGGAGAAATTTTTGGAAGAGGGGGGGAGTAGGCTGGTTAGGGAGTGTTGATGGGAGAAGGAGAACAGGAGAGGGGGTGGGAGAAAGGAGAGGAAGAAGTCAGGAGCTTATAGCGAGGATGTGGTGTGGGTCCATGGAGGGTTTCAATAGGTTCTGGCTCTCTCGGGAGAAGAGGATGTGTGAACTATGTGGGAAGGGGGATGCAAGAGTGGAGCACTGGTTGGAGGAGTACGTATAGGTGGAAAGGAGTGGGATAAGCATGGAGGTATTGATGCATGAAAGGGGAGGAAAAGGGCAGTAGCATGAGTGAAGGGAGTGTTGGGTAAGATGGAGAAGAAGAGAAAGAAGGAGGAAGAGTAGTAATTAGCCGCGAAAACAGAGGTTGGCAAGCGAGGCAGTGCGAGAAAGTAGGGACATGCGAACGAGGCGAGGTGAAACGGAGCGATGAAGGCAAGGCGATAAGAGCGTACAGTCTTAGAGATAAGGAATGGATGGATGTTAGTGTTTAAGGGTTAGTTTTAAGAAAATTCTGTGAATATGCAAGTTCAAGCAAGTCAATTTTTTTAAGCCAGCAGGCTGAAAAATAAACGTTTATCTATATATCACTACCGACAGAAAGTGATGTACATTTTCTTTGACTTTTCGAAAATTAATACTTTATTCGAACTTCTGCGCAGAAACTGAATCTGCGACTTTGAAATTTAAAAGATTAGAAAATTTCGCGTCGAATGAGCCCACGTTGAAATTATTTTAATGGAGAAGTAAAAAAATATTTAGCTTTGAAGTTAAAAGTTTTTCAGCTAAATGAAAAATTTTGAATTTTCAGTTCAACTCTTTGCGAAACCCAGAAAAGTGTTCCTTAAAATTTGAAAAAATCATACAGTCAAGATTAGATCCTATTCTTTAAATCTAAATCAAGAGCATGATTATATATTATGTAATTGCTGAGTATTTATCAAAAATATTCACTCGCGCAATAGACATTTTTGGTAAGCCAAAAGTCTGAGATTCTACATAAAACTTAATTTGTTATACGATGCAACGTTAGATTCCTTCATATTCCATTATAAATCTAATAAAATTTGATGCTGAACCTCCTAAAAACTAAAGGTCAACGACTAATCTCGGACTTTTCACTTCAAAAAATGTCTATTGCGCGAGTAAATATTTTGTATGAATACTCCGCAATCACATAATATTTACTTGTGCCCTTGATATAGATTCAAAGAGTAGGATTTACTCTCCTTCATTCATAATGTGCCCCCTAAGGGCTTACATGACCTCCGTTTCTTACAAGACCATCTCGAAACTTTATATTCTTATCCTTACTATTCGCAAATATTGCAACTTCAAAGGTTGAAAGCGATCGAAAGCGAGAGAGTGAGCAAGTAAGAAAGAGAGTGCGTATCAGCATATCCATCTTTTTATACTACTACATAATCACAACTTATAATGTTTACGCTTCTAGTCTAAGCGACTTCCATTTCCTTTTTCTTTAACTTTTACTTTCACTTCTCTTCTATTTCATTCTCATTTTTACCATTTTCCCACATTCATTCTTTAATGGCTCCACCACATTCTCTTGCCAGCTTCCTTTATCTTCCATTCCTCTCCCTCATCCTTCCCATACATGCTCCCATGTTTCCTCCTCCCACTCACATATTCTGCACTTTCTGTTATATTTTTTTCGCAATACATCCCCTTCCTTACCTCGATCCCAATCTATATTTGCTATTCTGGACCATCTTCTCTCGCCCCATCTGTCTTCTAAATATTTTGGTACCTTTTTTATCATCTCATACTATTTTTTATATTTTGATTCCTCAATCATTCCCCATCTTTCTATTAATAGTCTTTCTCTGTCCCTTCTCTCCAATTCTTCATAGCTTACTTCTTTCCTCTCTCCTATATCTCTATCACTAAAAAACACCCTCATTTCTTCTTCCCACCCTGTTAGCTCTGCCGCCCTCCCTCTCCCTTGACACCTCCTTCAAACACTTTTTCGCTGATGCCCCTCCCTTTCCCTCCCTTAACTTCGCCTCGAATTGCCATGCCCTCTTTTCCGTTCTAGTACTTAATGTATCCCTTTGCACTTCTTCTCTCATTATATATTCAGACGTCTTTCAGTCTGCCAATAGCGTCAATCGTATATACCTTTCTTCTGAGCTCTTTATCTCTTTCCTTTCCTCCCCAAATCTCTACTCAATATCCTAATACCGGCCATACCAGCGTATCAAATACCCACATTCTCCTTCTCCAATCTTTTTTTAACCTTCTCTTCCCTCTTACCTATATCTGTTTCATTTCCCTTTGCTGCCTTTTTAATTCTTTTTATATATGAGCTCTATGACCTCCATTTATTTGGAAGTTATATCCCAAATATTTAAACTCCTTTACTTTTTCAAATTTTACTTCCTTCCATCTCCCAGTAAATTCTTTCTTTCTCCACATTCCTTTTCTTAACCTCATTATCTTTGTCTTTTCTACATTTAAATTCACCTTTTTCCTATCTAAGTATTTCTCCAATCCTGCAATTAAGGCCTTTATCCCTTCTTTATCCTCTGCGATCAACACTGTACGTCCGCGTATGCCAGTGTATATATCTTCTTCTCTTTCATCCCAACTCCTCCCATCCTTTTTTCCTCATTTCTTCTTCTAAGCCCGGGATTAATATATCAAATAAAAGTGGGCTTAGAAGACATCTTCGACTTACTCCTCTCACTAACCAGAAACTATCTCCTACGTGCTCTTCTACCTTTACCCTGCTTTTTGTCCCAATGGAAATTTCCTGTACTCTCTTCATTAAGCCCTCTTGTATCCCCTTTTTCACCTTAACGTTCTCTATCTCAACTTGGTCCAAGATGGTAAACGCCGCCTTTAAGTCCGCGAATATTGCAATCATTGCCCCTTTTCCTCTTTTAATCCTTTTATTTATCAGATAGTTCAGAACATATATAATGTCCATCACCCCCATTCCTCTTCCATGCCCTGTCTGATTCGGTGGCTCTATCTTATTTTCATTAACTTCTTTTTTCAATTTCTCCGACAAAACAATTACATTTACTTTATACAATGTTGGTATCAGCGTCACACCCCTATAATAATAAACCTCCTACCCTTTGTCTTTCTTCACTATGGGTACAACTACTCCTTCTTTCCATAACTCTGACCACCTTTATCCTCTTCATATTTTATTACACATTATCCATGCCTATTTCCTCAGTTTTGTCCCCCTATATTTCCAGATTCCATTTGAAGTCTCATCGATGCCTCTCCATCTAGCCTTCTCTACCTCTCCCTCAAAACTTTCATTTTCCTCCTATTTCTTTTGATCACACAACTCAGTATACTCCTTTTTCCCTTATATTCTTCTTCATTACTTTTCCCTTTTCTTCATTTTCTTCATTCATTTTTGACCTCCTTTTTTTCTTTACATTCCTTATCCCATCCACTTCTATCGCCCCCTTCACTAACTTTTTTTTTGCTTGTGCACTCTAATTCTCTTTTTATTTCTTCTATTTCCATCTTCTCGTCTACATTTCCCTCTCTCATTTTCATATTTCTGACCTTTTCTTTAAACTGCTCTTTTCCTTCCAATGGCCAATCCCTTCTTCCTGCTTTTTTACACTTGCTTTCTTTTTATCAATATTGTTATTATTTTTGTCTCCCTCTTATGTCACTATTATCGAAAAGTGATCTGAATCTATATAATCCTCAACCTCTAATTCCTTGACCTTCTCTCTTACCTAATCGTGCACTATCATATAATCAATTACCGTTCCCCTTTCTCCTCCTAAGCGTGTATATTCCCCTTCCTCATCTCCCTTTATATTTCCGTTCAAGATAAATCATCCTAATTCCTTCAAGCTCTTTAAAAATTTCTTCCTCTCCCCATTCAGTAACTTGTCTTTGGATTTTCTTCCTCGCTCTCCTTTCCATTCCCTTCCTTCTCTATCTCCTGTACTCGCATTGAAATCTCAACTATTATGAGCCTAATCTCTTCTTTACTTTCGTTCGTCAGTTGTTTCATCTCCTCTGATTACTTCTGTATATCGCCGTTCATATAAACCCCCACTATCTTCCACTACTCTCCTTCCATCTTTACCTCTTCAACTATTAATCCTTGTTTTTGTTCTGTTATCTCTTTCTTATAGTTCCCTATTATGCATTCGTTTCTTACTCCCATCATCATTCCTCCCATTGCTCTGCCTTTTTTATCTTCCTCTTTGCATTTTGAACTTGCTATTCGTAACCTCCTGGTAACCTTCCCCTTACTCTTGCCCATCCCTTTTTATCTAGCCACGTCTGCATCATTACTACTACATCCCATGGCGCCAAATTTCTCATGAACTCTTCATCTTCTCTCTCCAATCTTTTCTCTCCGTATCGCCTTACGTAACTTGCGTAGATTTTTTTTTGTTACGGCGCCTTCTCACCCTGTTACTGTACTTTCTTCCGTGCTTCTCTCTCCCTATCCCTCCCTGTCGCACAGTGGAGCTTTTTTGAAATTCTGTCTCAACATCGTAGAACTTTGGATCGGAATGACCTAGATAGATTTTTTTTTTAATTGAAGAAAAAACCGTTCCGAATATAGAAAAATTATAGAGAAAATCAGGAAAAAATTGTGCCCTTGAAAATCTGTGTTGAATATGGAATTTTTGGCAAAAAAAATCGTTTATTGAATACCAAAAACGCTTGGATCGTAAATTTCATGTGCTATACATGTTTTTATATAGATTTTTGCATGCCCAATCCGAATATGATATGAAAATCATCGTAAGACAAAATCCAAAATGGCGGAGCCAATGTGGCATACTAAAATTGTAAAACGGAACCGATTTGACTAAAATTTGCTACAAGGTGGGTTTTAAGGTCGCTGATTACAAATCCAAGGTCAAAATCAAATAATTAAGAATGGCGGATCCAATATGGCGGACCAAAATTGCAAAAGGAAACTGATGTGACTAAAATTGGCTACAAGGGGATTTTTCGGGCCGCTGATTTTAAATCCGGGGTCAAAATTGGAACATTCAAAATGGCGGACCAAAATTGGAAAAGGGAACTGATTTGGCTAAGATTTGCTACAATGGGGTTATTCGGGTAGCTGATTTCAAATCCACGGTCAAAATTGGAAAATTCGAAATGGTTGACTAAAAGTGTGCATAAAAAAACAAACAGATTTGACCGCTTTTTTAAATTCTGGAATTTTGACTTTGGATTTCAAGTCAGCCACCTGCAAACCCTCCGATAGGCTATTTTAAGTGAAATAAATTTTGTTCTATAATTTGAGTCCACCATATTGGATCCGCCATTTTGAATGTTTCAATTTTGACCCCGGATTTGAAATTAGCGACCCGAAAAACCCCCTTGTAGCAAATTTTAGTCAAATTAGTTTCTTTTTACAATTTTGGTACGCCATATTGGATCCGTCATTTTTTACTTTTAAATTTTGACCTTGGATTTGTAATCAGCGAACTGAAAAGCCACCCTGTAGCAAATTTTAGTCAAATCGGTTTCGTTTTACAATTTTATTCTGCCATATTGGCTCCGCCATTTTGGATTTTGTCTTACAACGATTTACATGTCAGATTCGGATTGGGCATGCAAAAATCTATATAAAAACATATGTGGCACATAAAATGTAAGATCTAAGCGTTTTTGATATTCAATAAACGATTTTTTTGCCAAAAATTCCATCTTCAACACAGATTTTCAAGGTCACAATTTTTTTCTGACTTTCTCTATAATTTTCCTATTATTTGAGACAAAGATCGTAAAGTATTAAATTATCCTTTCCATCCTTTTATTTCAACTTGTAATTTTTGGCGTTTCCTCAATTTTATTTTTTGTCTCTGAATTGATCTCTATAATAAATAAAAATGTTATCTACAATATAATAAAATAAGATGAAAATACCATAGCGTAAAAATCAAATTAGCGTTCAATGCTGCAATTAGTACAAAATGTATCATAGTTCATTAATTAGATATTTGAGCAGGACTACATTGGAAGCAAGGATAGTAGTTTTCGCCTACCTTAGCGTGAAGCTACTTCATAAGACTAAACCAACGCGAGTAATAATATATAAATATAGTATAATAATATTATAACATATTTATTAACTATTAGATCTTCGTCTGAAAAATGATTCTTTTCAGTTGACATTCAACTATAAAATTTGTTAATGATTATTTATCTTTTTTGGTTTCAAAATTTGTTGAGATGAAATTATTATAATTTTAACCTTTTCTACCCAGAAAACAAAAATCCATTCACTTGCTTTGAATGGGTTTCGAAGTCGTTTGAATAGCGTATCTGTCACTGGAATTTCAGATTGCCGCCGATTGGTTTTTAACAGAATTTTACTCGTTATTATTTTTTTTACAGACTTACAAGAGACACAAGTCTTCACATTCTCTAGAACTAAAATAGCAGAAGGAATCTAGTAGCCTTGCTTATGATTTTTCTCAATCTATCAATAATTTATAAATTATAAAAATCATGTGAAATATGACAGCCTAACCTGAAACAAATCGGTCTCATTCAAAAATAGGTAAACCGATTCAATATGACTTTGCTTGAAATGGACATTGTAGTACATTGCATATTCAAAACCATTTTAGAAACTGACCGATTCACATAGTCGCAAACCAATTCAGTTTCAAAAATCTCAATCTGCAAATGACAGATACGCAATTGACGGAGTCGCCTTTTCAATGGGTTCTTTTTTCCTGGATATTACACAATTATTTAAAAATAAAGGGTTTAAATTGAAAATTGTATAATTTTGAAAAACTTAGATTTGAAACGAAAAAATGGTAAGCGTTTAAATTCTAAATACAAATGTATAATATTTTCAAGTATTCAAATGAAAATAAAATACTTTTTCAATTTATTAACATAGTAGAATTTACATTTTAACCTCTTATATTTTACAATTATTCAGCTACAAAGGATTTTAATTTTAAATTGTCCAATTTTGAACATTTTTAATTTGAAATGACAAAATGCTGAACGTTTAAATTCCAAATTCAAATTTTTCCAATTGCAGTTATTTTAAATAACCATGAATTTAGTTTTGATAATGTAAATATACCATCAATGTTAAAAAATAAAATTATACGATAAATGATAGAAAAATATTTACGCAAAGTGGAGGCACTTATGCATAGGGGAAACCTCCCTACAGTGGATAGTGCAACCTACAGTGGATAATTATTAATTAAGAGCACAAATGTAATAAAAGTGATAATTATTATTTTTAATTTATGAACACGTATTAACGTCTCAACTATTAATTAATTTAAATTAATTATGTTACACATATTGGTATTCTTAATTAATGATTATCCACTGTAGGTTCCATTATTCACTGTAGGGATGTTTCCCCTACACGTTAGTTTCTCCTACCACAAGAAAATACTACAAACTGATTTTTATACCATGTATTGGTTCACAAAACTCTTTGTCTTATAAAAAATGTATTTCTTAGTTCTCAAGATTCGAAAACTATTCACGCTTAATAGGTTATGTTCGTTGACGGCAACGAGATAGATCACTTCTTACATATTTATTCCTTTTTCTGTACGTTTTTTTTTTAATTCGGTCCATTAATGAAAAGGTTTTCTGTAATTCATATGTACCCTGGCGAAAGTTTCGGATAGGAATTCATTCCGAATTATTCCTAATTATTCCGAAATCTGTATCCGAACCAACTCGAATCAATCCGAACCAATCCGGAAAAAGTTCTACATTTCGTTTGATCCAAATCGGTTGAAAATTAATTCGACTCAATCCGGTTGAATCCGAACTTCCAATCCGAACAAAATATTCAATCCAAATGAACTAGAATCAATCCAAACTCGGATTGATATATACTGAATTTTCAATTCGAATGAATCCGAATGAATCCGAGTTCGGGTTGAATTGGATTCATTCTGATTGAAAATCGGTTTAGGTCAAAGCAACTTCGGATTCATTCGGATTGAAAATTGTTTTTTTTTTAGATTGATTCAGATAGATTTCGATTTGTTCGGATACAGATTTCGGAATGATTCGGATCGTTTCGGAATGAATTCCTATCCGAAACTTTCGCCAGGGTATGGTATGACTTCTATTTTTCTCGTAATAACATGATTTCCACTTTTTTCATTTGTCCGGCCAGGTGACCGTTAGATTATCACAGAAAATTCTGGATTTGGCAAGGAGTTGAACAAAAGATTCGAAAATATGTATTTTGCTAGAAAAACTTTTGAGTTTGAAACTATTTTTTTCATGTGTTCATTAACATAATTTCAGTGTGGGCGGATTTGACGCAAAATTTTCCTCCACATTTCTGTGGAAGATGCCGCGCAACCTCTTGTCGAGTAGCTGTTCGCAAAAGTTTTTCTCCTGTGCTTTCTCAATCCAGGCCTTCAGTAGCTCACCCCTGATATTGAAGTAAAGGCCGAGTGTTTCAGCAGCCTCCTCCGCTGCTTTGTACAGAAACGCCCCTTTGCCCGCTTCTTCATGTTTCCAGACCATTTTAAGAAGAGGGTCTTGTCCATTTGCAACTATATGTGCTGTACCCAGAAAAATCCTGTTGTGAAGACATTCAAGATTCAGTATTCCGCGACCACCTAGGCGGCGTGAGATGTAAAGTCGCGGAACAGGAGACTAAAGGTGCATGCTTTTGTTCATGTGCAAAACCTTTCGCGTCCCGATATCAAGGCATCTGAGTTCGTCCTTCGTCCATGGAACCACTCCAAATGAGTAGAGTACTACTGGGACGGCAAGCATGTTCGTCGCAGATACTTTGTTCCTCGCCGACAGTTCGGAAGACCATAATTGTCTGATGAGACGTTTCTATCTGCATCGTAGAGTATTCTTTATAGATGTCATGTCCTGAATGTGGCCCAGGTATGTATAGATCTCTCCAACGCCAATCTGTCGTATAGCGCTTCTGTCGACGAGCTCAGGGTCTCCGGGGATGCCATTAAGTTTTCCTTCCTTCAAATAAACCCTGGCGCATTTCTCTAACCCGAACTCTATTCCATCCTCTTGAGTTGACTTTCTGACAATGTCTAGAGCTAGATGTAGTTTCTCTTTATTTTCAGCACAGATCTTGAGATCATCCATGTAGAATACATAAGGGAACTTATGCTTTCGATCACCAGGCTTGCTGCAGAGGTACCCTTCAGGATGACAAAGTGCAAGAGATAGTGGCAATAATGTAAGGTAAAAGAGGAAGGGCTCATGGTGTCACCCTGAAACACACCTCTCTGAAAATTGACACTGTGATCACACGATGTTTTCCAGATGAGATAGTAAATCTGTATTTCGAAAGCGGCATTAATCTCTCTATGCACCTCTCGATGTGTGGATGGAACATCATGCTTTCCAACAGACAGATGATAAGTCTATGAGAGGTTGAATCTAAAGCTTTCCGGTCATCAATCCAGGTCATCGATAGGAATCGCTGATAGGCTGCTGCGTCTTTACAGACACATCTATAGATGAGGAGTTTCTTCCGACATTTTGCTACGCCTTTCTTTGAGCCGCGTTGTTCGTACATCTCTCTGCACACATTTCCAATTGTCCGAACAATCCTATCACTTAGGATAGCTATAAAGATCTTATACAGTGTGTTCAGAGAAGTTATTGGCCTGTAATTCTTAGGGTCAGCTAAGTTGCCGTCTTCAGTAGGAGCACTGAGCTCCCTTCCACCAACCACTCCGGAATAGGCTCTTCCGACTTTAGATATGAGATGAAAATTCAAGCTAGATGCTGGTGAGTTGAAGGAAACTTCTCCCACAAGGAGGTTTTAATACCATCTGTTCCCGAAGTGGAATGCTTCATGCCTCTTAATACGTTTTTTACCTCCTCGGTAGTCATAGGTGGGCATTCCTCCTCAGGTGTTATGAGGGCATTGCACAGCTCCTTGAAGCTATTCACGTTCTGTGAGCCTTCTTCAAATGGATGCTGGACTTCGTAGAATGGTGTCAAAAATGCTTCGACCTCCTGTGGTTTGGGCGGATGGTCGACAGTAACTGGAGGGTCTTGGAAGAGTCGAGATGTGTCACACCAAAGCTGTTAATTTTCTGTGACCCACCTCTCTCTCCACTCTAGATTTCTCCTAGCGTTAGATAGTACTTGTATTCTGTCAAAAATATGCTGCCTGATGGTCAGTAGCTTTGATTTGTTGATTGTGTGATGACGGATCCGCAATTCGCCCGCGAACTGTCGAACCTTGGCAGTGAAAGTCCTTTCAGATGTTATGTAGACAATCACACACTGAATCTGGGACGCGTACTGTCTTGCTCAGCCTATCTTTGTGCTGAGTTAATGCATTCGTCTTTTGGTCTCATGATCAACCATTGGTTTTGTTTTACGATTTACATCTTTTTACTGGCATTATTTTTGTATTGGCATAATGTTCTTATATATATTCGGTTTCGGTTTTGATTCCTTTTGAATAGAACTGAAGGGCCTACGACAAAGCCACCAAACGCGTCCTTGGATCGCGGAATGAGGGTTCCTGTATGAAGATTTTCTGCTAAATATGGTTACAATATTTGATAAGGTGTCCCGGACAATTGTCCAGGGATGGTGTAAAAGGATTCAACCCCTAACCGAAGGCTTAGTAACCGTGCTGATAGGATGCTGCTGAATGGCACTTGGGTGAGGTGTCTCAGACGGTGACTATGATATACTGGGCGACATCTCAGAACATGCAGCTTTCTCTGTTCAAGATTCCGGACAAATTTTGGACTCCGCAAGTTGTCCGAAACTATCTGAAATTAAGGCGCTTTTTCTCATCCGGTCTAGTCCAGAATTTGTCCGGTCTACCAGTTTGAAATTAATCTCAATTTCATCCGGTCTTGTCCGAAATAAGCACGGTCCGACTTCACTTTCCATCCGGATTTTGTCTGAACACATCGGAAATCTATCAGGTCCGACGTTTTTGCCAACTCGGAAGTTGTCCGGAAATATCCGAAATCAAGGCAGTTTTTGCCATCCGAATTTTATCTGGTGCTATTTGCAATATGTTCGGTTCACGTACTCGAAATTGGAATCCAAATTTCATCCGATCTTGTCCGAACTTTTCATGGTCCGTACAATCCAAATTAGAATCCGAATTCCATCCCGCCTTCGATATGTGTCCGGTTCGCGTGATGAAAATTAGAATCTGAATTCGATCAACCAAGCAGGTAAGAAGACATTGTCATCCTGCGGACGTCCTTAAGACATCCTTATTACGTCCATGTCAGTCCAATTGATCTCTCAAAGACGTTTCATGCCCAGAAGACGTCTTTAAGACATGAGATGGGTGTGGACTTATTTCGGATCCCATTTCTTGTTGGATATAATCTGGACAAAGACGAACGAATTTCGGATTCCACTTTGCAAAAAATAATGTCTGATTTCATACTCCGGACGAATTACAGACAGCTGTGGACTGATTTCAGATCTCATTTCTTGCCGGATACAATCCGGACAAAAACGGACGAAATTCAGATTCTGCTTTGCAAAAAATTATTTTTAATTTCACACTCTGGATGAATTCCTGACAGGTGCGGACTAATTTCGGATCCCATTTTTTTCGGATAGAATCCGGCGAAAATGGACGAATTTCAGATCCTCCTTGACAAACAATAATTTTAGATTTTATAGTTTGGACGAATTCTGGACAGCTGCGGCCTAATTTCGGATTATATTTTTTTGGGCGGATACAATCTGGCGAAAACAGAGGAATTTCGGATCCCACTTTACAAAAAATAATTTTTGGTTCTATAATTCGGACTGCTTACGGAGAAATACGAATTGATTTCGGACCTGAAATATTTTTTCATCATATCTCAATCGAAAAATCGACTTTCGATGCCTGTGGAACGGGTCAAGAATCAAATTGTCTACCCTAGGGAAGAATATTTCATTGTCGACCCACTCCACAGGCATCTCAAGTCGAATTTTCGATTATCGATATGATGAAAAATTGGATGCATGACTCGGGCCAAGGCAACGATTTCGACCCTCGTCACGCAATATACTATTACAGATGGAAAGCGGATGAAACAGGACAGATTCCAGACCATAGTTGCAGTAAGTGCGGTTCAAAACAATTGAATGCGCAGGATGTCCAGCCCGGTAATGGGTTGGACAACAAAGTCGACTACCCTACAGTTGGGGGAGCCAATCGAGACAGAGTCAACGCAATGGTTCGGCAAAATCGCAATACTTTTGAATGGATGGATCGACTCAGGGCGACCTGCTGAAGTGCTACGATACCAGTATGAGCCCTGAACGAGAAGGTTACATGGCACAAATGCATGATCTGTGGTGCGAGTAACACTCAGAGCTCTCGTATTTCTCGCATAAACGTCTGCGGAACCGTGCCGAGTAACTCCAGGAAAGTGGTTATATAAGGAGAGCGCCTACTCAATCGCAGCCAGAACAAGCCGACAACAAAGAAACAGAGGCGACACTAAGACTAACCGTGGGCAGGTATTCAATAGAGAAAGAGCGATGCTTCGAAACGAGGAGAAATATCAACATCCAGGTTTCTCTCATGTCCAAAGATCTGGCTGAACTGGATAATGACCTTCGTGGAGATTTTTCCGAAGAATCTGACCTTTGGATTATCAATTTTCGTGTGTATCATGCAGCAAGAACTTTGACGGATGCAAACTGTAAAACAAAACCAACTGCTGATCATAAGACCAAAGGACGAATGCATCAACTCAGCACCAAGATTGGCTGGACAAGACAGTACGCGTCCGCATACAGTGTGTGATTGACTTCATAACATCTGGCAAGAATTTTACTGCCAGGGCCGACAGTTCGCACGCAAACTGCGGACCCGTCATGACACACACACAACAAGTCAAAGCTCAAAGAAAATTAACAGTTTTTGTCTGACCCATCTCGACTCTTCGAAGACCCTCCAGGTACTGTGCACTACCAGCCTAAACCAAAAGAGGTCGGGGCGTTTGGGAGAAAAGTGAACGAAGTCCAGCATCCACTAGAAGATAACTCAAAAAACATAAATAGCTTTAAGGAGCTGTGCAGTGCCCTGATAACACCTGCGGAGGAATGTCCATCTATCACTACCGAGGAGGTGGAAAATGTATTAAAAGGCATGAAAAACTATTTCACTACAGGACCACATGTTATCAAAACCTTCTGGTGGAAGAATTTTCCTTCAACCCATCAGCATCTGGCCCAAATTTTCCCCTCATATCAAAAGTCAGAAGAGCCTATTCTGAAGTGGTTGGTGGAAGGATGCACAGTGCTCCTCCCGAAAATGGGCAACTTGTCTGACTCAAACAATTACAGGCCCATAACTTGTCTCAACACGCAATATGAGATCTTCACAGCTATCCCAAATGATAGGATTGCTCAGTCAATCGGTCCAATCCAGTCACACAGGTCCAATTTTCCGAACAGTCCTTTCGTTCAGGATAGCTGTGAAGATCTTATACAGCGTGTTAAGACAAGTACATATGTTACAGGCAAAGTATGTAATCCAAGCATTATATACAATCGTTCAATGACATCTTCAGTGTTTGTTTTTTTGAAAAATGTCGGATTTAGTTGACCCAATCATTCATCTTGGTTAGAAAAATTATCGTATTAGCATTAGGGTCTTACATATATATATATATATATATATATCGTATATACATAATTAAAAAAAAAAGAGTTAAACAACCACCGCAGGGTCCTACTGAGAGAAACTACCATCTGAAAAATGTCAATAGCCCCCAGTAGAACCGCGGTAAATCACACCTATGGCCACGTCTCACAACCGTGAGATGGGTGGTCACAGGGCACGACGAAATCACAACGACAGGCCGGCTGTCTTGAGGACACGAAGCGACCCAAGAATGACAGCTTCCTGTACCCATCTCGCAAGTGCCTTGGCATATTTTTGGCATGCGGGTATGGCTTTAAGGTCACGAACCAGTGATAGTTTCGCATCTTCGAGAGCACCTATCACAAAGACAATTACTCGCAGCGAATATTTTGGGTACAGTCGTTGCAGCTCTCTCTTAAGGTCTTGATACCTGTCCTCCTTTTCTTTCTGCTTTGCAGTGATGTTGTACTCGGACGGAGCCGAAAATTCGATCACGAATTGACTATATATTCCTTGGAGCGTTCGGCAGGGCAGGGTCGCGACCAACACCGTAAGAGTGACAAAGATGTTAATAAAGTACTCTTAGGGCCGCATTATATCTATAGATGTACGTCGTTTCTGAGTGGGTCGGACACCCCTATAGTATGTGTGCTAGATACTCAGCGTGTGCATGAAATGCTGTGCACCTATCACTGGGAACTTCTTGACATAAAATGCGGTCACGGCATGCTAAGGTGGAAATGACAACCGTCCTGGCATGCGAAATAAAACCCTCTGTACCTGAATTGAGTCCTGATGATTTGACAAACGCAAAAGTTTGCTTCTTCGACAAGGACTTCGAATGATCTTCTGAAGATGATTGCGATTTCAGGATAAGGAGGAACATTATCGTGCAAGTTCCTCCTAGGCTCCAAGATCTGGCTGAAATGGGTGCCTCCCTTCGTTGAGATATCTCGCAAGAGTCCAACCTCTGAAACAACGGTGCTCAGTTTATCGTGCTGCGAGAGCTTTGACTGATTCCAATCGAAGGCTTAAACCGACGATGGATCAAAAGACCAAAAGACGTTTGCATCAACCGAACAAGAAGATTGGGTGGGCAAGACAGAATGCGTCCCGTGTTCAATGTGTGATTGACTACTTTCAGAGGGGCGTCTTTCACGGTGATACATCACACTTCTGCCTCTATCTCTCGCACTACGAAATTCTTCTGGATACCTCTGTAGAGACACTTATCAGCGCGAGCATAAGGTCACTTATGTATTTTATATGGATGACCTGAAGATCCATGCCTCTGGTGAAAGTAAACTTCAAACTGCTATAAATATCGTCAAGAAGTAGGCAGGAGAGATTGGGATGGACTTTGCATTGGACAAATGTACCAAAATTATTCTGAAGAAAGGAAAGATTACTGGCGTTCCCGAAGACTCTGAGCTTGAGGATATAGGTGTTATTAGACATCTTAATACTGGAGTGACCTATACATACCTGAGCGTGTCTCAAAGCCGTATTCAGGACGTAAAAGCAGTAAAGGAGTCTGTCCGAAGAAGATACAAGCATCTTCTTCGACAGATTTGGTCTTCTAATCTGTCGGCGTCGAACAAGGTATCCGCGACTTGCCGTCCGATCACTTTCGGCGATCTTTTGTAAACTTTTACCCCCCACTATTTAGCCCAAGTGCAAGTACCCATGCGCGCGCGCGACTTCCAGCTCGACATTAGTTCTCTGCTCGTATCGCTTACTCGCTTGACGCGCTTGACTTGAGAGAGGTTATCAACATAAAAATTTGAAAATCAAAAGTACACGACACATTTTCTCATCTTTGCATCTTGTTGTTAGTTTAATTATTATTTCTGAAATGTCTATAGGTCCAATGTGAACTTCAAAGTATGAAAGATGAATCATAATTAGGATTTTTGGATAAAATGCAGTTAACGCAAACGGTTTCATCAATCTTCGAAATATGATTTTATTTACCCCTCATCTGTTATGAATTTCAACATTCATTATGATAATTAAATAACGGAAAAAATAGTACCCTTAAATGTGAAAAATTGCGCTTTATAGGGGTTTTAATATAAAATTTAGCATTTTGGAATTTTTACGCGCAATTGTTTGGACATTTTAGCAGGGACCCGACCAAAACTTTCGTTCCATTTCGTTACTGACAATTAAACAAAATAATTTTGATTCAATCATTAATGTAATTTTAAATATTATCTCATTTCGTCCAAATTTAGAAATAACAGTTTAAAGTTCAGTGAGCAATTATTTTCTACTTTCAATAACGAAATGGAACGAAACTTTTGATCGGGTTCCTGCATTTTATTATCAAAATGGTTTGAGACTATATAAGGAAATGGAATAATTTTTTTTAATTCAACTTCTATAAAGGAAAGTTTATTGTCTAATTCTCTGTGTATTCTTCCTGTTCCGTTGCCGAAGAAGAGGTGGCTGCGAGTGAAGTAAAACACTCCGTAATCCCACCATCATAATATTGAAAAACACGTTGAACAGCAACACTCTTTTTTTATTTGGAAAGAAATTAATAATTTTAAATAACAAAGGCAAATGAGTATGAATTAAAAAACAGGTATCTGAATAATGTAAGAGGTTAGTTTTCCGACGTAAAATTAGAGACATCCGCTCTGTTCGCAATGACGAAGAAAACTGAAAGAATATTCTTAGAGGAACTACAGTTTAACGAATCTAGAAAATGGAAAGGAAGACTCTTCTATTTTTAAAGGGCTGTGGTAGTAAAACAGAATGACATCGTGGTGCTCGATGTCTGGGTCACTTCACCGCATGGCGAGATTTTTTTCCTCTTTACAACAGGATAGTATATTTTTGAAAAGTTTTCTCGGTCGGTTCTCAAATTGACCACATGCGCATCACCAGCTATATGACACATTTCCATCATCAGACGTTTACAATAGTGACGTTCATTAGCAAGAATTTTCACGTTGTCAAAATCGAAAAAGTGGTCTTCCTTTGTAAGCATTTTCTGCTTATTAAAAACCTTATCAGGGCCGCATTAAGTACAGGGGCCAGCGGGGCCATGGCTCCAGAGCCCCCACCAATTAGGTCCCACCTGGTCACCGCTTAAGGGCCCCCACATTCTAACCGGCCCTGGGCCCCCCACAACCCTAAATGCGACCCTGAACCTTGTTTATAACTTTATTGTATTTTTTTACCCGTTCTCCTAACGAACTTTCAGTTTGACCAATATAAACTGCTTCACAATGTTGTCCTTCGCACCAAATGCCATGTAAAATATTGCTATTATGAAATTTATATAATTTATCTTCAGCGAGTCTCGAGACTAACGTGACGTATTTTTTTTTAATGCCGTGGTTATTTTGTGATGCCCGAGGATTCTCACGATTTGTTCAGATAGTCCTTTAACGTACGGAATGCTAACGAATGACCCAATATCCGCATTTTGAGCTATTTCTTCAACTCTAAGCTACTTATTTTGAGCAAAAATATTTAATCTGAGATTAATATTCTCGCTAACAAGAAAATTGCGAGTAAGAGTTCTCATTGACAGTGTCTTCCACCAGTCGCAACTACATTTATTTTTTTTTGCGGGTAGCTAGAGTCGAAAATAAGGCATCTACCGGTTACGACTTATCAACCTTCTGAATAGTATTATTGCTAATAATATCGAAGCTCCTAAATCGAAAGTGCTCAACAGCTTTGATTCAGCAAAAAAAGTGACGAATATCAGGATTCAGGAAAATCAAGTATTCGTATCACTAGATATCGTTTCTCTTTTCACAACTGTGCCAAAAGAGAAGGCAGCTGAGTCTGTCCTTAGCAGTTAGGACCTTGAAACAGTTATTTGACCAAAAATAGATATCCAGGTACCGCTGTATTTTCGTTACATTGATGACTCTCTCATCTCATGGTATCTCTCTCAGAAAACGAAGTAGTAAACGTTCTAAAAGTTTTCAATTCGAACGATCTCGAAATTAAATTCATGTTAGAGAAGGAAGAGAAAGGGGCAATAATCTTTATGGACGTCGCTTTTCACAGGAATAACAGCCGAAAAATGCATTGCAATTGGTTTCGTGAGCCCACTCGGTCCAGTAGATGCCTTAATTTCGACTTTTACCACCCACAGAAATACAAAAAAGTGTAGTTTTTAATATGTTCGTCAGAGCCATTCTCCTCTCCGATAAAAAATTTCATAAGACTAACTTGCGACTGGTGGAAGACACTCTCAATGACAAATTTTACTCACTACAATTTGTTAGATAGAATGTCAATCAAAGAATAAATATTATGGCCCAGAATGAACTACGCATACTCAGAGACAAGACTGAGTTAATTCAACAAAACAGTTTGTTCAAACCACATTGTTTGTTGAAACTAAAAAATTTGGTCAGCGCAAATAAACCTTCGGTCACTTTTAAAAAACACAAAAAATTAATTTGGATAATTCAAAGTTATTATTTATTTGAGCATTTTTAGTTGATTCAGCCAAATAAATGTGTTGAGCGGAATATATTGTTCATTACAAAATTATTTGGTTCAAGCAAAAAAATAATTTGGTTAATTCAACCAAATACTTCCATTAACTACACTAAACATACCGAAACAGATGATGTCAGCCCACGCCGGTGGCCCGTTTTCTAATCGAAAAGTTTCTCATCGTACGTCGTGTCATGAATTTGTGAAAAAATGAGTGACACGAACTGGTTGGATCAACCAACATATTTGGTTGAATCAATCACAATATTTGGTTGAATCAGCCAAAATATTTATTATAATGAACCAAACTTTATTAACCAAAAAATATTGTTGAATCAACCAAACGTTCATTTGACCATATATCAATGTATTTATTTGTTTGGTCTAGTCAACCTTTCTTCTAAGGTTATAGTTGATGAAATAGATCAAAACGCTGATATTAGGTTATTTATTAGCATTCCGTACGTTGAAGGACTATCTCAACGAATCGCTAGAGTCCTATGTCATCACGACATAACTACGTCATTTAAAAACAAGAGAGACCTTACGTCAGTCTTGAAACCCACTAAAGATAGATTGAATAAATTGCATTATAGCAATATTGCTTATGGCAAAGATATTATAAACCTAGATGCGGCACCTCACTAGCGAAACTGTAATGTGTTCCATGAACTAAAAAAATACCATTAGTTAAAAAGAGACAGAGATATTTCTCCACCTCTTTTTAACTGTTAGCATTTTTTTACTTTGTGGAACTCATTATAGGTTCGCTAGTGAGATGCCGCATCTAGGTTTATAATATCTTTGCTTATGGCACATGGCAGCATTTGTTTGTGGCAGCTCATATCCGTAAAGCTAAGTGTCCGTTAGGTGTACGGGTGAAAGAACCACAAGAAAGATGTAAAAAAGGTTACAAATTAGCAGACAATACTGAGAAAGCCCAGTTTCGAGAAACATCACTTTTTCGATTTTGATAACGCGAAAATTTTTGCTAATGAACGTCACTATTGTAAATGTCTGGTGGTGGAAATGTGTCATATAGCTGGTAATGTGAATGTGGTCAATTTGAGAATCGACGGAGAAAACCTTTCAAAAATATACTATCCTGTTTTGAATAGGAAAAAAATCTCGACATGCGGTGAAGTGACCCAGACACCGAGCCTCACGATGTCATTCTGTTTACCACGACAGTCATTTAAAAATTGAAAAGTTTTTCTTTCCATTTTCTAGATTCTTTAAACTGTAGTACCCTTGAGAATGTTCTTTCAGTGTTCTTCGTGATTTTAAACAGATCGAATGTCTCTAATTTTACGTCGGAAAACTAACCTCTTATATTATTCAGATATCTGTTTTTGAATTTACACTTATTTGCCTTTGTTTTTCGAAATTATTAACTTCCTTTCAAACTAAAATAGTGTGTTGCTGTTCAACTTCTTTGTCAATGTTATGTTGATGGGATTACGGAGCGTTTTACCTCACTGCAACTATCTAACCTTCAGCAGCGAAACGGGAAGAACACACAGAGAGGGAGATGATAGAGAGAGAGAGAGGCGGTGAGAGAGCGGGAAGGGAGAGAGAGGGGGGGATAGAAGGGCTGCACGCAATAGAAATACTAAGTTGATTCATGAATTATTTCTTATCGAGTTTTTGTAGTCACACAACGGAACCCTTATTATTTGATTGTTTCTTTCACTTAAGGGGTGAAGGGGGGGGGGGGGGGGAGAGAAACGTAAAATTTTATGACGAGGATTGAAGTGAGGGAAATATTTCAGAACCAGGAGACCATTGTTTGAATGTTAAGTGGCCCTAAAAAGGGCCGATGTTCTGTGGGTCCTAAAAAGAATCGTTCTAGTATAATTGATGTGAGAAACGCCTCCACGTATATGGGTCTCTTCCTTTTAGCTTCTTCCTTGTTTGATTTCTGATTCGACGGGAGTTCTTATGACTGTGCCAGGAACCCTAGCTACCACTATTCGTATGTGTTCGGATGCTCGGAGATGTCCGCGGAAGGATGGAACGGGGTGGAACCGCGGAAAAGTAACTTGAGGTGAGGCTGCGCCCGAATCTACGACCTGAATTGGCGATCTGCATCGGATCATTCTTAGGGTAGTCTCTTTTAGGGAGATTTTCGACGGTGGAACCTGGGTAGTATTCTGTGCTGGGACCACGTCTTTGTGGCGCGGGTGCGATGGGAGCGCCCGGGGTTGGCTCTGCGCTGGGGGATTCATTCATAGCCTGCCCGTATTGGGCTATCAGGGGGAGGGGGTCCAGGTCCACATCCGAATTCAAACTGGTAGGTAGGCGGATTTCGGGTCCGTATAGGTTTGCGTCGCCACTCGCAAGATCGATGAGTTCGGTATCCGATTTTGAGGTGTTGGGGCCGAAACTAGCAAGCGATGTGTCGTCGTCGGTGGAGATCTCTGCCCAAGGACGCAGGCACTCACGATTAGCAGTAAGTAGGAGGACTAGGTATGTAAATGACTTGTAAAAGTTTTCTTTTGAATCACAACAAGAAGTTTATTAAATTAAAGTCAGATAT
This sequence comes from Andricus quercusramuli, assembly GCA_932178445.1. Lineage (NCBI taxonomy): Eukaryota > Metazoa > Arthropoda > Insecta > Hymenoptera > Cynipidae > Andricus > Andricus quercusramuli. The sequence continues at coordinate 119,422 of CAKNXH010059173.1, forward strand.
TAATTTTACAAATATCTGTTTTATTTCAGAAAAATATATTTACAAAAAAGAAAGAGATTGTTTAAAATATGTCTCTCTCTAATATTTATTTATTATTCGTTCATAACTAAAAAGGTGAAGCAAAGTTGAGCATTTCATATGAAAACTGCAACTTTCTAACACCTATCAAGGAGGAGATAGTTATAAGCAATAATAAATTCTCTAAACAACTATTTTTGTTAACTTGCATTAATTACCACCTCACATAGAGAACAGTGGACAAAAAATATAAATTACAGAAAAAAACGCAACTATCTAGCATTGCCATAAGAGGGGAAAGTTATAAACAATGATGATTTGCTTGAACAATTATTTTTGTTAATCAATTATTAGATCACTCGAGTCTCGTGCTGGTAGCTGCACGAGTCGGACGTGTTTTCGTTTGCTCTGTCGACTTTTGATTCGGCTGAATGTTGTTGAGTGAAAACTGGCAGATTTGCGGAAAGTAATCGATATAAGTTTTTCAGGCTGTTTCAAGCCTTGTCCTTAAATAGTGTGGTGAACGTGTTGCGACAAACAATATGTCAAGCGATGAATTAAGCAACGAGATGCTGAAGGAAATTCTAGAAAACACGAAGGTGCTCACAGTCTCTAATGAAAAATTCAAGAAGACATTAAATTAATAGAAGTAGCTAAATCAAAAAATCAATTTCACCGAGAAGAGCGGGCACCTTGGAGAAATTCTTGTCGACTGCAAATACGGTGAAGAAAAATAAACAGCTTGGTCTTCCCTGAAAGGACTCGTCCAGCTCGCAATCAGATTCGGCATTTGAACCAGCAGGAAACGAAACCCGTCGACGAATGTCTCGCAACAGGACCTCAAGTAAAATCTAGCATTGGAAAACAGAGAAGAAAGGGAGTAAGGATTATATGACAAGCCAGCAATCTAAGGTAAAAAATAAAAATGTAGAAGAAGGAGAAAGAACGTCTGGTAACTCGAATCATAGAATGATTTTTTGGAATGTTAGAGGGTTTATAAATAATGTCGATATTGCACCATTTACAATAGGATCGGATATTCTTTGTTTTATCAAAACATGGGTTACATGTCCTCTCACTTTGATGCCGGCCGGTTCTTATCTTCCCAAATGTAATTTGGTGTACTCATGTGCAACGAGGGAGCACTCGAGGGGAAGAGCGAAAGGGGGCATTATCTTAGCTTATAATAAGAATTCATTTGAACACGAACTTTTGAAGTCGTCAACAGAATTATTAATGCTTAGTATCTTTTCTAATCTAACTTAATCTATAATTATAGTAATATACATTTATCCACAACCCAGCCTTGATACTTCCCTCGATGGCTTCAATCTGGCTGTAAAATGTGCTGAATCCAGGTATCCCAACTTGCCGATAGTAGTGGGAGGAGATTTTAAATCGAGAATAGGAAACCTGGGTTCTTTAGATAGAGAAGCGTTGGCACAGGGGAACTTGGCGTATCCAGACAGACTCTCTCTAGATCAGGAAATTATTAAGCGAGGAAAAGACCTCTTAGATAATTTAGAGAGCAATGAGCTTGTGATTGCAGACGGTAGATATAGTGTGGATAGACCTGAATGTTTCACATGATACAATATTTCAGGCCATCCAAGCGTTATCCCAGCGGACACTGTTATATTACTGTGATGTAACAATTCTAGAACGGAAAAGAACAGGTTCTGCAACAGGCTAAGAACATGCTTAGACCGTGGTCCGAGTAATTTCGTCCCCAAATGGATATAGCAGTTTTATGACGCTGTTACAGAACCATGTTCTGTCAGAGATCTGTAACAATTTTGGAACAGCGTTATATGTAAAAAAATATATTCAGAACAATTTAGGAACAGTGTTAAAAAATAACCATGTTCTGCAATAGTGCCGTAAGACATATGTAACAGTGTTACGATTTAAATATGTTCTGTAATCGTTCTGTAAGAATTCTAGAACAGCGTTATATGTGAAAAAGTATTTTTAGAACAATTTAGGAATAGGGTTACAGAGTAACATTGTTTTGTAATAGTGACGTAACACATATGTAACAGTGTTACGATATAAATTTGTTTTGTAATCATTCTGTAACAATTCTGGAACAGCGTTATATTTCCAAAAGGATTTTTAGAACAATTTAGGAACAGGGTTATAGAGGAAAATTGTTCTGTAATAATGTCGTAACACATATGTAACAGTGTGACGATGTAAATTTGTTCTGTGATGGTTCTGTAACAATTCCATAAGAGTGTTACAAGGATATGTAACACAAAAATGTTTTTTGTATTATTGCTGCACTTAGTTTATATTTTAAATAATGCAATTTCACGCACGGTCCTCTATTCTGAGCTAGAATCGATAATTTGTTCACTTATTCCTAACTTTAATAACGTTATACTTACTGGAGATTTTAACACTAACTTAGATCTTACTTCCAATCATTCTAAATATCTAACATCCTTGGTATAGTCTTCGGGACTCTCAATTGTACCTCATGATTTCACTCATCATACTGAACTTTCCAGTACTCGTATTGACCTACTGATTGTGGACGATATTGATGAGATTGTCTCCTGCGAACCACAGGCTGTTCCTTTTCTCTCTAATCACGACTTGATTAGAATCACCTTTAAATTTCCTTTTAATTTGAATTCAAAGTTAACCCAAAGACTGGTGCGGAATCTTTCTAAAACTGATGAACATACTTTGCACGAACATCTAATGACGTATGATTGGGCAAAAATATTACTAGATACTCTAGAAACTCGTTTACCCTAGCGGGTAGTGGATCATCTGTACCAACACAAGGATCCATATATTTTAAATAGAGAAGTAATTCTTGATCGTCTTCTCCGTCAGAGATAGCGTTACGCTCTACATGTACCGTTTTATTTTCAGAAGTATCATCGAATCCTTCTTTTTCCCAAAAATTACCTTCGCATGCGGGACTCTGCAAGGGTGGACCTACACTTCCGGAGCTACTCGTGGGAACAAGATGGCGACAAATCAAAATTTGAACATAAGTGTGTGTGAGGTGTTGGGTGGTCCGTTGGACGTGACAGAGGAGCTTGACGTTAGTCAAAAGACTGAGGCCAAGCAGTATATTATGGAGGCGGGAAGAAGAGTTGCGCTTGGCTAACGAACTCAGCAAAGAACTGTTAACTACAATATATAGTATGAGGAGGTTCTCTGGCGCGAAGATGAACATGTTCATGCCAATCAGGCATGGGCTAGACGAAGCTAAAGGACTGGCGTGGAAGCTGAATGAAACCTTAACTTCCGCCTAAAACAGGTTTGGTTATGTACCAAATCAAATTGGGTATGACGCCGAGAAAAATGGACGGAATTTAAGAGAAAACTTAAGACGAAGAAAAAGACCAGCCAAAACGGGACTCAAACCGAAGAAGCTGTAGAGGCTGCCATTTCCCAAATTGGGAAGCGAAAGAGGAAGCCTCCTATGAGTCCCGTTGAGGCAGGTTACGCAAGACGGAGGGCAAAGAAACCAAGGACCCGCACTACCACTGTGGCTTCCTCGACTCCGAAGAGGGAAAATGTAGGGGCGACAACAGCTGCACCCAAAAACAGCAAGGAGAAGGAGCCGAAGAGGGAGCTCGACCTGAGGCTGTCCTATTAAGACCAGCCCAGAGATCAAGATATGCCGAGGTCCTGAAGGACCCAAAAAAGAAGGTTAACCCGGACACCCTTGTCAAAATGTTGTTTAAAAATCAAGGGTGTCTGACAGAAAAGTGAAGGCGAAATCCTCATCAAGGTGGACCCTGCGACAGACGGCAGGGCAAAACTGTCGTCTGCCATCAGGGAGGCGGTCGGTTCTGGCAACTCCGTGCAAGAACTCGTTCCTTGCATGTAACTTGAGGTCCTAGATTTGGACACGACAACCGACGTGGGAGGATGGCGGAGGCGGTATGTCACCACTTTCGACCCGGACAATGTCAAAGTGTGTTTGACGAAGAGGGCCTTCAGGGGACACCTGAAGGCGTATGTAGAGCTCAGTGAGGAGCTAGCAAGGATCCCGATAGGACCAGGTTTTGCTGAAGATGCGGCAAGGAGGGTGATAGGGCTGCGGAGTGCGAAAGCACCCCTCAGTGCTACCTCTGCGCTGCAGAATACGATAAATCCCGGAGAGATCATCAGCCCGAGACGAGAAGGTACAGGGCGTTTTGAGAGGCGACCTTGTCGAGAAAGCCTCAAGGACGCGCTGCTTAAAGAAACGTACCTAACCAGGATGCCGAAGGCCGAAGAGCCCGAGATGGTACCACATCTCGTGCATCCTGGTCGGGCGTGAAGAGGTGAAATGCCAAGCTGACACGATTCCGAGGACATGAGTTGGCAGGAAGTGGACGTGAGTTTAGTGGGTATTACCATTTTTTATTTCGAGTCTCACACTCAGTGCGTAAATGCATTCTCACCTACTCTACAAAAAAACTACCGCAGGGAGGACTGAAAAATTACTGGATTTGCATCATTCATAGGGGTAGGATCAGTTTCATCCTTATACAATGGGCTGGACTCTGGGGTAAATCGTTGGGTTTGAGTTGACTGATTCCTGCAAGCGCTAGCTGGTCAGCCTCTTCATTCCCTTCTACGCCTCGGTGACTAGGAACATGACTCCAAGTCACTCCCGGAAGCTTCAAGGTTTCCCTTCATTCTTTGAGTTCCGTCCGATTAACAATAGGTTTACCATCCGTAGTTTTCCAACCATTAGTTTCCCAATTTGGAATCCACTGGGTGTAACTGTTAATGAGGAACTCTGAGTCTGTGTTAATTCTTAATTTGCTGACGCCGTCCTCTATAGCTTTTCTGGCAGCTGCCGTGGCGGCCTGAAATTCAGCGGCGTTGTAGGTTTTCCTACCCTTTGCAGGCTGGAAAATATTTCAAAGATGGTTATGAACGAACCATACACCTATTCCACCTTCTGGTGCTCCCTACTTGTTATAATTACAAGTACCGTCAACATAAACATCGATGGTCCTTTCACATAGGCTTGGAAAGCAAGGACTCTTAAGAGTCTGAGGTGCACTCTAGGGTAAAGGGTTTTCTTTGGAAATCGGCAGAGTAGGCTCAACGCTAGGTAGAAGACTATGTTTTCTTCTATATACAGGAGGATCTGAATCATCGCTTTCTCCGCCTTCGGACGAAGCATCACTACTTGAGGTCGATTCGTCGTCATGTACAGGGATTGTTAGCCGTTCCTCCTTTCTTCGTCTAAGTCTATTGGCAATTCCGCTTTGGTTAGGATCGGTTTTCTTTATCTGCGGGGGGGGGGGGGGCGTGTAAGATTGGCCCAATGCCTTCTTTGCTATCCGCCGCGCAGTTTATGGTTCCGTTACATTTTGGCGCCCGAACAGGGACATGAGTGTCTAAATTAATGGTTATAATACGCGTCGTAATTTATCAGAAGACATGACAGATAACGATAGTACTGAAAATATGACTTTCGAATAATTACGGGAAGAACTCAGGCGCAAAATCAGCCCCCAAAATTCGAAAACGAAGCTCAAAACCCTCAAGAATTTCTAGAATCCTTGGATAACTACTTTCGGGTCAAGCGTATTCAAGATACTAATAAACTGAATGTTTTGGATAGTGCGCTTGGAGGTCGTGCCAAGAATTGGTATGATACGAGTAGATCTAGTTTTGCCGATTATGATATGTTTAAGAATGCTTTCTTGCAAGAATTCTACTCAATTCCGATCCGAGTTAAGATTAAGGCTGCTTGGCTCGCAAAACAATTTGATCCCAGTAAAGGAGAACTCCAGACCTACTTTCTGGAACAAGTCAAGGAAGCACAATATTTTTCTCCCCCGATGGAAACTTATGAGAAACATTACAATATTATCCAACAAATGCCGATTCGCGTTCGTGAATCATTGGTGGCCGTAGATTTTTTTGAGTTAAATAAAATTACCCAGGCTTTGGCACAGCTTGATGCGACATTTGCGGATAAGAATAATAGACAAAAAAAGCCCCAAAATAATAATAATAATAATTATTATTATTATATACAATAATAAATAAATAAATAAATTATAAACAATAATTATTGTTATTGATAATAATAATAATATATAATATATAATAATATAATAATTATTATTATTATTATATACAATAATAATTAATAGCGTAGGGATGTGGCGACCCCATCGCCCGAGAGCTCCGGCTCTTGCAGTCAGCCGCGTTGCTTTGGGCTAACTACCCAATGCAACGAATTATGCGGTTACGACAATGTAGCGCGCAGTGCCACCCACAATAGGCCTCTCTCGGATGGAGGCCACGGTTCAGTTGGGAGTGGCAATAGGAACGAACCGAGGCGACGACCAGGAAATGACCCCGGACAAACGCGAGAACATCGATTTAAATGGTCGGACCAACTCAGGAGGGACCTTCTTACCTGTTGGCAAAGAAGCCCACCGGCGGGGAGAGGATTCATGAAGAGGTTACATGACAGTTGGGGCAATATGCACCCGGAATATGCTCACAAAACGCCTCAGTATTTAAGAGATCAGGTATCCTTCTTGCGAAAAAACGGATATGAAGCTCTTTATCAACAGGAAGAGGAGCAACATCCTCCAGCGAACATTCCAAGAAGACTTCCTCAGGATGGACAAATTAGCTGAAGCTAATACTGCTCTCCGCGATTTTCTCCCCGAAGATGGTAATCTCTAGAATCTGAAATGTGTAGTTTACGAGAAGGCGGTCTCCCTGCTTAGCGACGATAGAAGTAACGATACTTCGGTACGTCTGAGTAAGACACGCGAGCGTATCGCACAGCTTCAGTTCAAAATTGAATTGGCTAGACGGCATGCATCAAATGTTCAGTGCGTGATTCGCTACATAACATCAAATAAAAAGTTCACTCCAAAAGTTAGGGCACTTGCTCGAAACTTGAGGAAAGCAAATCACACCCTGAACAAGTGTAAACTGTCGACCACCAAGCAGCACTGGACGCAAAAAGTAAGATCTCTTTCAACAGCGAAACAGCGCCTTGAACGGCGAGTTAAGTGGATTCAGGAAAATTCCACCTTTTCTACTAATCCTTCCCGTCTGTTCAATAAAGCGTCATGTGTAGTTAAAAATCCGCCTAGTCGAGAAGAGATTCAAGCCTTCTGGGAGCAAGTATATGGAGATACTTATCAGCTAAATGAAGACGCTTCTGATATATCACTCTTTCGTAACTTTTGCCGAAGGCAAAGGTTACAAGGTCCAGAGGAAGAGTGTCCACTAATTACTGCTGAAGGAGTGAAGAAAGTTATCGCTATAACTAAGAACTTTTCGGCGCCAGGGCCAGATAAAATCAACAACTTTTGGTGGAAGAAGTTTACTTCTACGCACCAACATCTAGCTCGTACATTTACTACTTTCTTAAACGGAGAACAACCCGTCCCGCAGTGGCTAGTGGAAGAACGCACGGTATTGATACCTAAGGCCGGAGATTTGTCATGTCCAAAGAACTACAGGCCCATAGCTTGTTTAAACACCAGCTACAAGCTATTCACTGGCATCCTCAAAGAGAGGATATTGACATCTATCGAGCCGGTATGGAGTGCAATAGTCGAACAACGTGGATGCAAGAGAGGGCTGGCAGGTTGCAGGGAGAACCTGTTAATAGACAGGTGTATTACCCAGGACTCGATGAGGTATCGACGCAATCTGTCCTGGCTTGGATTGATTACCGTAAGGCATTCGATAATACGAACCATGAGCTTCTTATCAAGCTCCTTGAGTGCATGGAGGTGCATCCAAAAATAGTAAGATGCATAAAAGAGCTTATGCTCTTGTGGCGGACAAGATTTGTCATAACATCTGACAAAAGACAAGTAACTACAAGCTTTGCCACATATAAGGGGGGGGTCTTTCAAGGAGACTCTCTAAGTCCGATACTTTTCTGCATCTCCCTCTTGCCTCTATCTATTGTGCTCCGAGGCAAAAGCTCTGGATACCTATGTGGCCCGCCGCACAGAAGAGAATATAAGGTCAACCATCTTTTATACATGGACGACCTTAAACTCTTTGCTTCCTCAAAAAAGGGCCTTAACATCCTTGTAGATGCGGTAAATAGGTATTCTAAAGCGATTGGCATGAGCTTCGGAATGGACAAGTGTGCCTGCGTCCACCTACACCAAGGAAGACCAGAAACTACATCATCCAGTGACGATCAGGTTGTTCAACTCATAGGCGGAAATACGATTCAACATCTTGGTATTGGAGAAACATATACATATCTTGGAATACCGCAAGCGGAAACCCAAAACGTGCATAACTTGAAAACGGCCCTTGGAAAAAGGTATCGCCAAATTCTCAGAAAAATTTGGGCTTCCGAATTATCTGGAAAGAATAAGACCCAGGCGACCAATATGCTGGCCGTTCCTATACTGCTCTACACGTTTGGTGCAGTAAAATGGAACGTCGATGAGTTAAAACAACTTGATCGAAGCACACGCAAGATGATGACAACACAACGAAGTCTCCATCCTAGATCTTCTGTACTTCGAATATTTCTCCCTCGCGATAAAGGGGGTGGAGGATTGCTAAACTTAGAGTGTCTTCATCGAAGAACGGTTCTGGCTACAGCCTGCTCAGTTCTAAAAAGCACGGATTCCCTTATGCGACTCGTACATCAACATGAAGTCGCCAATGCTGCGGTGTTTCTATACCATGCAGCAGATAGGGCCGCAGAGGAGCTTGACCTCCCATTTAATTCCAGCGACATTACACAAGGCCTAGCATCACTAACACCTCTGGTGCTCAAAAGTCGTACACAGGAAGCAGAACATACGCTCCTACTAAGAGAACATGCTGAGAAACCCCTTCATGGTAAGTTCTACGGCATCATACGTAGAGAAGAGCTCTCGATGGGTCTGTCCAACATGTCTCTCAAGTCTGCTGGATTGAGATCGGAGACCAAGGGATTTCTTTTTGCCTGTCAAGACGGCGTCATAGACACCTTAGTTTACCGCGAGCGCATAATGAATGTACCTGTACGCGATACCAACTGCCGAGCGTGCAAGCAAGAGCCCGAAACCATACTTCTTGCCATACGCCCAGGGGGAACTCGAGTCACTTGTGGAGAATGATCAGTGTAAGATCTACTGGAATTTCTCATTCTCCACCACTCAACGTATCAGTGCTACGAAGCCTGACATTGTCCTCCAAGATCTGAAGAACAAGATCATTTACGTGATTGAATTCTCGGCACCAACCGATGGTAATATCACGGTAAAGGAGGGAGAAAAACGGGCGAAATATCAAGCACTTCTTTTCGAGCTGAGTAGGCTGTACCAAGGCTACAAAGTCCATCTTATAATTCTCATAATCGGCTGCCTTGGAGGTATGAAAGCTTCATTTATTAGCCAACTCAACAAGATTCCGGCTTGCCAGCGTCAGGCTCATTTCATCGCGAACCAGATGCAAAAGGCTGTTCTCCTGGGATCACTCCATCTGGTCCGTCTACACTGTTCCTCTTAAATTCTGGAAAGATTGGTAGCTCTAAAAAAGTATCCAGAGGTGAAACCTTCATCTCCAACTGTCTTGTCTGCCGTAAATTTCCCACTCTTGCTTACCTTCTGGGACAGAAGGAGCAGAAGCGGATGACGTACACGTTCCAGTAGCTTTGGGATTGGTTTCTTTAAGAAATCATGATCGAAGCTTCCGGAGCCTACAGCTTCTATAATAAAATTACACCTATGGTAATAACGGTCAAAGTAATCAAAAACGCGATCAACAAAGGGTTCGAAATTCTCAAATCAGTACCGATAATCCAAGAAGTTGTACGTGTGGTTTTGTTGATCGATGTCCGGATGAAATTAATTTGTCGAATTTACAATCAATTCATTTTAATTAGGGAAATCTTCTTAATAATATTGGATTCCATAATAACTCAATGCAATTACCAAATTTGAATATCCCACCACCAAGTTTCTCATCGAACAATTTAAACTAATAATTGGCGCGATGTTGACAGGTCGAACAACGCGTCAAGATCCCTATGATTTTTTTGGTGACCTTGCGAATAGTGTACAATGTGAACCGGGTCAGAATGCGCCGAACGTCAACCCTAAAATTCCCAAATGTCCCCGATTGATCGTTTCTTTATTCAATGTACCAATTCCTTCTCTAATTGACACTGGTAGTCAGATAATTTGTGTTTCGGAAAAATTCTATGACTATTTAATTTTACATGCTAAAATAACAGCGTTACCGGTTTCAAATGTGGTTTTTCGAATCGCGATTGGAAAGAAACCCACGACCATTAAAAAAAAATTACGATTGATTATCTAAATCGAACGATTACAATTAGTGGAATTACAGCTCCGGACTCATTGGTTTCATTCGATCGGTCACCGTCTGAGAGGATCGTGGCATCTATCGAAGATGATATAGTTTATGTGCAAATAGTATATTTCCAGGTAGCGGCTATTAAGAAAATTTCTAATATAGCTTTAATTGATATTACGAATAAAAATACGGATGAGTTTAATCATGACGTGACCCCATTAATCCTCAATGAAAGTGCTAAAGATTGCCGAGCGGTTGTTATTGATCCTAATCGGTCGCTCATTATCAATAACATAGACAATCTCTGTGGCATCACGAATAATGAAAATTTGCTTGATAATTATGACCTCAATATGCCCAGTATTGTCAATCAAAATAAAGACGAATTTTATTTGACAAATTTATTTTCTGAATCACCTTGGAATGGGACTTGTATTTCTGAAGAGATAATGATCAAAAGAGATGAGTGTAGCGGAGATAACCCTAACACTATAATATTCTCTGAAAATAAAGATGTGTCTCATGATTTTTTAAACCATTTTCCTGATTCAGATTTAATTTATGGGAATTTAATTTTTGAAAATGATTTTGATTATTTAAACCCGGAAGAAATGATTTATTTTTTTGATGTTAAAAATTAAAACTCGGATATAAATAGTATAGGAACAGATTCGGTGATTTTTTTAAAAGAGGTACGGGAGATTGCAGCCTCACTTATAAGACTCAGTGATATCGAAAAAAAGCTATTATTGATCGCCCTGAGCGTTGTGCAATCTCCCGAAAATCCCGCATGTCCCGTTCGCCCGTGTTTACATTAAAAGAAAAGGTACGAATCGTTGATTCTCAGAGAACTTCCAGTGAGAAAGTTGTTCCGTAGGGATTAACGAATAAATCTGCGCAAGCAGCATATTAATTCGTTTTGTATATCACAAGCTATCACGAGCTTAGTAAAACGAAATGATGCGCGCTGAGGAAACAGTTGCCGTTACTGCATATAGGTTGTGTATAAAAAATGTTGAAAATTTTACACACTTACCTCAAAGATATCTTGTGATATACAAAACGAAATAATATGCTCCTTGCGCAGATTTATTCGTTAATCTCTACGGAACAACTTTCTCACTGGAAGTTCTCTGAGAATCAACGATTTGTACCTCTTTTTTAATGTAAACACGGGCGAACGGGACAAGCGAGATTGTCGGGAAATTGCACAACGTTCAGGGGCAGTTTCAAGCCATCAGGCGCACATCCCATTCTTCGACCCGACCCTTCAATTGTTCTCTTGGAAAAATAGTAGTACTGGTGTTTATGAATATCGGATAAATATTAAACCGCATAAAGTAGCTGTTCGGAAATCATATCCCGTTCCATTTGCTTATCGTGATTCAGTTGATAAGGAGATTGAAGGGATGATAAAAAACGGAATTATTGAATCCTCCACTAGTCCGTACTGTAATTCATTACGAATTGTAATAAAAAAGGATAAAACAGTTCGACTTTGTTTGGATGCGCGATTTAATAATGAAATAATTGAGTCGGATAATGAATCACCACCTATTATCAATGAACATTTGCAAAAATTTTATGGTATTAAAAACATGTCAACGACTGATCTTGCAAACGGATATTGGCAGATCCCATTGCATGAGGATTCTCGAAAATACACTGCATTTTTGCATGGTTCAGAATTGTATCAATTTTGTAGAATACCATTTGGCATAAAGACAGCCGGTTCGGCCTTTATTCAAGCTCTCAGTTTAGCATTGTGAAATCAGTTTAATGATATTCTTATCATATACGTAGATGATTTGCTTATTGCAACCCCTCGCAATGCGTATGATCATTTTCATGCTATTTCTTCAGTGTTTCAAGTCTTACAGGATCAGAATTTTACTCTAAAATTGCAAAAATCTCTCTTTTGTCGCGAATCAGTTAATTTTCTGGGCCATGAACTATCTCTAGAAGGGATCAGACCTTTGCGTAACCAACTGGAAATTATGAAAAATTTTCCTGTACCACAAAATCTGAACCAATTGCAACAATTCTTTGGATTATGTAATTATTATCGTCAATTCAGTGTTCGTCACTCCAACTATGTGGACCCTTTTAGAGAGTTGCTTAAAGAGAAGAAGCCTTGGGATTTGAATGATGGGCATACCATTGCTCATAATCTCCTTAAACAAAATCTAGTTAATTGCATAACCTTGGGTGATATTATACCAGGAGTTCCATTCAGATTGCAAACAGACGCCTCTAATTTAGGTATTAGTGGTATTCTGCATCAATTAGGTGAAAATAAAAATAACAATGTCATTACATTAGTTAGCAGATGCCTGATAGAAGCAGAATTAAATTATACAACCACGGAAAAAGAGCTGTTGGCTATTACCTACGCGGTTACTAAATTACGAACATATTCAATCGGAAACAGATTTACCATTATAACGGATCATAAAGGATTAACCTTTTTGAATTCAACGCCTTATCTAAATTCCCGCTTAATTAGATGGAGCATAATATTACAGGCATATGATTTCGATGTCGTTTATTGTGCAGGTCGTGATAACGTGGTTGCTGATTTTTTTAATCGAAACAAAGTAGGTCAATTTGAAAAGGTTGAACAAACTGAGCTAACGATTGACTGTTTATTAATCAATATACCACTCATAACGCAAAGTATAACGTGTGCTACAATCAATTTGAGTCGGGATTTGAAGGATGATTTTAAAAATATTCGTGAGAGTCAAGCTAGTGATTCGTATACGAAAACTATCATTGATAATATAGATTCGATCAAATACAAGAATTTTTATCAAATGCATGAAGGGATATTGTTTTATCGCGATCACGCTACGCAGAATTGGCAAGTTGTTGTACCTCAGCATTTGACGAGAGAACTTTTACATCAAATTCATTCGAAATTAGGGCATCCAGGTGTTTATAAAACAGTTATGTACATTAAAAGTTTTTATCACTGGAAACGAATGAATGACGAAGTAAAAAATTTTGTTCTTTCGTGCGACCTTTGTCAAAAGGAAAAACATGTCAATGTTAAGATGGAGGGAGAATATTTGCTCGTCCAATCTTCTGAACCAGGGGATTTAGTCACAGTCAATTTTTTTGGTCCTCTTCCAACGTCAATCGGTGGTGTACAGTACATTTTTGTTGTATTAGATGCAATTTCAAAATATGTAAAATTATATCCCATTAAATATGCAAATACCAGAACTGTTTTGAAAAAACTTAAAGAGTCTTATATACCAGAAATGGGCAAACCCAAGTGACTGCTAGCGGACAATGGACTCACCAGTTTGGAGTAAAGAATTACGGGAAGTAGGTATTAAACCAATATTTTGTTAGGTGCGGCATCCACAAAGTAATCCCACTGAGCGCGTTTTGAGGGAATTGGGACGCTTATTCCGAACATTGTGCTCAGATGCACATAGTCGTTGGGCAAAACCTGTCCCAGAAATAGAATTTTTTTTAAATATTACTACTCATTGTAGCACAGGCTTTTGTCCATTTGAATTACATTTTGGAATTGAACCATTTGATCAAATTAAAAAAATAATCGACTTCCCAGTAGACGTTGAAATTAGTAAAGAAGCAAAAATTCTTCTAGCCAAAGAGAAAATTAAAAAAAGTTTTGAGTATAGGAAACAAGGTTGAGGAAACGTGTCATCAATGCAGTTGCGGGAGGGAGATCTTGTGCTTTTGCGTGTTCCTAAGCAATCAAAGAAACTAGATGAAGTCACGGAAAAGTTTTTTCATTTATATTATGGGCCATATAAAATTTCAAATCATACGGTAACAATTCATATGAATTATCTGATCCTGATGATCCGAAAGTATTCAAAGGTTTTCATAATCGTTTTAGTTTTGATGAAATATTTTCAAAGGTAGGAGAGCATTGATCACGCGAAACCTATGGTGGCTTCAGGGATTGTGTTAGATCCACGACATTTTATATTCCTAATTTTGGTTTGTAGCATATGTAGATTGATGTTAATTATAATAACATGTCGGACAGGGTAGTATTATGACATATAATAGGACTATGAATGATATATATGCGTACGCATTGTCAAATATGTGTTTTGATATTGTTTATGACTGAATAAATTTGCGTCCCAAACAAGGGGGATATGTGACGTGACTGATTTATAATTTATCGCGCAGGAAATTCTATGTATAGAACGATTTTATTTCTGATGAGAGATTGGGTCGCGAAAGGTAATTATGAAGAGTGGGAAATTATTGCTTCGAGCGACATTGACCAAATAATGTGATCATTAGAGTTTATTCCGTTTGACTGCTAATACATAAATCTAAGAAATTAATTAATTCTCTGTTAACCACGTTCGTGCGGAGAAATGGATTCATGTAAGCGAGGTATTTATTGTTATTTTGAAAATGTTTTTTTTTGTCAGTTATGGTTTCTTTTGAGTGAAGTTACGATTAGGAAATTTCGAATTTTGTGTGTATTTCAGCGTGGTTTATTTATAATATAATGTGACCATGAAAAATGACTGTTACGAATTTCGACGCTAGATGCTTGGTAAAATTGGAAGGAAGATTAAAATCTCGGAACCTTGTTATATTTAAACATCAATCAACTTTATGTAATGTTCAATCCATGGACAAATGTCAATACCAGGTGGAATCATTTGCTGGAATCTAGACGCTGATACTTTCCCGTTTTATGATGATCTACGTAATCTCTTCATCATCGACGCGACTCGTCAAGCGATAAGTACAAACGCTAGGTTCAAATCAGCCATATTTTAAATCTATGTTTTTCATTCAGTTTTTATATTATCCATCCATCTCATGCATTCATATCGAACATACTTATTTTTGTTAATTTCGTTAATAATGTCGGTGACTCTTTTAATTTGAATTTGTGTGTGTGTGAACCATTTTTTATTTTAAATGGGCGAAACAAATAATTCGGAGAATTTAAAGGGTAAATGAATTTCACCCAATCGGATCTCGAAATTTTATACTTCATATAGTTTTTAAACTTTTGCGTCATAATTTATTTTGAAAACTACGTTTACCTATTTCAAATATACATATTGTTGAGCGGGATATTATCTTGTTGTGTCTCATTTCTCTCTGTAAAATGTCGTCTCTCTGCTTGTATTATCTTTCTCTCAAATGTCTTATTGAATCTTATAATCATTTTTTTACGGTTGATTTGTTTAAAGAAAAAAGAGAAAATAAGACTTTTACGATATTCAAGATAAAAATTGTCCCTAATTGTTACTTTAAGCTTTGAAAAATATTTCTTAAATTTGAAGTTTAAAATTATATGAACAAAATTAAGCTTTTTGTTACAGCTTCCCTTAATTTTTCACAGAGTCATCTGACCCTTTTGTCGTGTCCCTCTGGAGTTTCCGAATAGACCGCGATGTCATCCAGGTATATAAAAGCTTCTTATCTTATCATCCACTTAAGGACAGTGTCTATAAGACGCTGCAAGGTCGCAGGAGCATTTTTATCACCCACGGGCATTCGCAAATATTCGAAATGTCCTCTTCGAGTAGAGAAAGCGGTTTTCATTTGTCATTGGAATGTCATTGGCGGTCATTGGGATGGGTTTCGACCTGATTGAATCCGCTTGCTAAACCGAAGACTGAGAAGTAGTGAGCTTCTCCTAAATGGTCGAGTATTTCCGTAATGTTGGTTAAGGGTTAAGCATCACCTATCAATTTCTTGTTTAAAATACGATAATCTATAACTACTCGGTATTTCCTATCCCCAGAAGCATCAAGCTTCTTAGGTATTATCATTACTGGGGAACTATATGGTGATTTGGAGTGAGTAATTACACCACAATCTAGTTGTTCCTTTATCTGTAGATCAATTTGATCTAACACACCCGGAGACTGACAATAAGGTTTCCTTGAAACCACATCATCATCAGCCGTCGGAATTTAATGTTGTACCTTGTTCGTGGTACTCAAAATTCTTCATTCATGTGAAACACATCAGAGAAATCTCCTGCTCAGCCTATCACGAGCTTCTTTTCCTCATCATTGAGGTGAGAGCTATATAGAGCTTCAGCAAGGCGTTCACTTCGATTTCTATTCGTATTTAATTTTTTGGCGTTTGAAGGGTATTCAATGTCCGAGTCGGAGGCCTCTTCTCCAGGAAACACACAATACTCAAAAAGAACTGCTTCTTGCGAAGAGGGATCCTCCTCGAATTCCTCATTAGTAGTGTAGCGGGCATAATTTTTTTCTTGAGTATCTTTATCCCTTATTCCTTCGTCTATTTTAAGAGATCTGGGAAAAGGTTTGATTTGCGATCTCAATTTCCGTTGGGCTTGGGTAGATTAGGATCAACAAAAGGTATCGGCGTTATGGGCTTGGATATCACAACAAGAGCGTAATGTCGAAAGGACATCTGGGCCGTCATTCCTTCCAACACGAAAGCCATAGCCATGCTTGAATCCATTCTTATAGCTTGGGCCTGGCTGGTTGCATCAGAGTTAGGACCCAAGTGGTGGGGATCAGAATTTTCTTGACGATTTTCGCTAAGAATATGATCTCTGTTTTCGTTGGGCACTTTTTGGTGATTTGTATCTACAGTAGGTAAGTTGATTTAATCAGAAAGAAGGGGTAGTGTAATACATGAGTGTCAATAGTAAAATCGAATCGTACGATGCCACGTAATAGTGCAATCGCACGCAAGTAAGGCATATATATGCCTTCTATGCTGAAAACAATAAACAAGGAAAATAAAATAAATGCTGACATCTCGATAAGCTCTTAGTCTACAACCGTTGATGGATATCGCATATCTTTTATTGATGGCAAGTCGCTCGAAATGCAAATGTCACGTTTCCGTCGTCCCTCTTTCATTTAGGAATAAGGGTACAATAATTGTTTTATTTTTCTAAATAGTCAACATAGAGTAGTAGTTTCCCATTCACGTCTGGAACGCCGCACAACAGTGGTACTTGATTTTGAATTGAGTTTGCATGATTCGGTCTACTGATGTTAGGACACGACCTGGAATGTTTATTTTTAATAAAAATAAACTCAAGGGGATTCCTGGCTTATTTCTGCTAACTTCAGAAATTTTAATTGGTTATCGAGTTAACACTAATCTTGAACATCTCACTATTGAGAATGGTTCGCTTCAAGTTTAGAAGCTTGGGCCATTTCTTCGAAGATCATTGCTTCTATGTCGATATCGCTATCTGACAAAATGATGGTGTCTTTATCGGTATCGCTATTAGATAGGGTATTTGATTATATTTGTTTTTCCAAAACAGTTTCTTTTCGAGCCTTTCGATCCACTTTCAATTTGCTTTCCTTCCCCCCCCCCCCCCATACTTCAGCCTTTTCTTAAGGTCTCTTCTCTCTCGTTCACCAAATTTGCAGAAATTTCGGTGTTATGGTTGAAATTAATCTCTCAGTTATCTATTCTAATTATATAACATTTATGTCTAATTCGTTATTCGCTTCGAATGGGGCTATGATCGTTTCGGTGTCCGATTCGTTCCAATCGTTTATTGATTGTACGTTAACAAGTCGGATTTCCTGATCACGCACCGTTATTCCTTGTTGTAATGCCTCTTCCAACGGTAAATCGATAACAATGACTTCGATATTATTGGAACCTGCTTCAATTTCTCGGTTCGGTTCAACAGGAGGTCGAATCTTCGGTTTTACCGTGAGTGTAGGGATCGATTTTTTTGATGGCTTGATCAAATTGTTGAAAATGATAGAACTACCTGAGATAACCTTTGCATTTGATTTGTTACATTTATTTGCACGCTTTCCTCTTCTTGTGGTCTTTAGGGGAATGTTGGGAAAGGTTGTCTTTGAGTTAGGCGTCATGAAGTTAGGGAAGAACTCAAAACGCTGCGTTGCCTACTGCATTTAGTGCGACAGAGTTGCCAAAGCTTTTCGATTAATAAATTTTATTAGTCAAAAATCTACTCGGCCTTTTTATAGAAAGGAAAACGCGAATGCTCAGACGTTGCTATAGACCTTCCCTTCGCTAAAGCGTTCAGTTTGGGTCAGCGCGGAAGAGCCCCATAATTTTGTGTTTTGAAGGTGTTCAAAATCAAAATATCGTGACTTCGGCTTTCCTTCGGGAGCAGAAAAAAAATGTACTTTAGTATTCAGGAGGAGAAAAAACTTCTACCCGTCAGCTGAGCGTGCGATTGGGTGAGTGGTGGACTATCAATTATTATTGTTATTTCACAGTTCCTTCCTTTTTCCCCTTCCTGCAGGGAATTATAATTTCCATTTATTTCTAATTATTTATTCATTTTGTTGAAATAGAAGTTCTAGATCAAGCTGTCAAATTACTTTTTCTGTGAACCCGTGGTAAATGAACGTCCTACTTCCTATTGAGCCATATAATGAAGACGATTTTTTTTCTTTCAAGACTTCTTATAATTTGAGAGATTCTAAGGCAACTCGCCACAATATCCCACTTACCCTGGGGTGTCCTAGTAAGGTGATTGAAGAGATAACTTCAAAGGACAAGGTGGTACCGAACACTGCAATTTGTATCGATGAAATTATAGCCTGACACTGTCTGTTCGATAGAGGTATGTCGTGGGAAACCTATCAAGAGCACATCTCCCGAGATAAAATTTGAATCGGTATTTGGGCAAAACGATAAACGTCGTAAACTCAGAATCGTGCTTTTTGCGTGCGTTGTTCAATAAAGTGTTGAATAAGCAATTGAATTCGTTAGGACCCTCGATCTCCGAGAAGATGTCCTCTTCTCTGTAAGGCGGGGGATCTACAAAACGGATGTTTACTGGGATGTTAACAGTTTCTCTGGAGGTTTGAATTAATTGCTTTAATGCGTGCACAACTAGTTTATTGACCAGAAAATTATCTGCTAACAACAGCTGTTTGAGTTCTTGACGTTCTTTGATTTGCTTCCCCTCTCTAAGTTTAAGATTTTTTTGAATTTACCGTCAGACATTTTGAATAGTTCATCCTCACAATCCTGTTACCAGTAAGTTTTTCTTTAGACTTTCCTTGAACAAGGAATTTAAAACAATTAAGCATGAATCATTCAGACGCTGGCCCATAGGCTTGCCACCTGGATCTTAGGGAAGGTTTCAACTGGCCGTTAGGCTTGTCTAATTTCCCTGCATTTCATGTTGCTTTGATTAATTTTGAATGGTTATAAATAATTATAGAAACATTCACTACTCTTATTTTGTCAATAAAATGAGACAAGTTTCTTTTGGTTATTTATAAACCTCAAATAATTTTTCTATTCAATTCAAACTCAAATAAACCACTTGAAAACACTCAAGTGCTGGCCGTTAGGCTTGAATCTTGAACCTTAGGGGAGATCTCGACTGGCCGTTAGGCTTGTCTAATATCCCTGCATTTCACGTTAATTAAATTAATTCTGAGTGGGTATAATAATAACACAGCTCCACAAAAAAATCTAAAAAATTACCCCTGGAGTCTGAATATGTCTATCATATGTTTTCGGGGTCGCTGAATCCAAATTCGGGGTCCGTTTAACCCCATCACGTTAGGATTTTACATAACCTTGAAAAATAGGCTCAGAACCCCAATAAAGCCTCTATCCATTGGCCACACAATATCCCAATAACTCCATAACCCCATAACCCCTCAAACCCAAAACCCCTTAACCCCATAACTTCAAAATTCCGTAACCCCAAAACCCCCAAACCCGGTAAAAAAGACACATATGCGCGTTGAATCATTGGAACACAGTATATTCGAGCCATGCATGCTTCTTGAGCCTTAAAACCACATTCTTCAATAACCCCATCACTCCGAAACCCGGTGAGAATAGCCTTATATACAAGGCAGCCAGACCTTACAACCTGACCGCCTTGTTCATAGTGAAATTGTCACTGGTTGAATCAGTATTCTGAATTATCACGGGTGAACCAGTGATTTTTCCACTTTCACTGGATGAACCAGTAAGTGATTCAACTATAACAGCACTACTGATTCTACCAGTCACGCCAACTGATAGATTGAACCAGTGATATAGCGCTCCACGCGGTCAAGACATGAACCTTCAGTAGTCTGGTTCGTGCGCGTCGCCGGTCAGGTCTTGGCATTTCTCGAGTGAAAACGAACCTTATTGTGTACTAGTGTTTGTTTTATAAATATTTGGCGCCTGGTTGCAATGAGCGTTGGATACAATTGTGTTCGACTTTGAGCGACGCGACACGCTGACGTAAGGACGGGCCTTCCCACAATTAGACGCAATATATTATATCCTATTATACTGCCGCGCAGCCCATATTCATTTCTGTTGCAGTAAGTGCGGTTTTTCATATATGATTTCCCAAAGACTAGCACAAAAGTGATGAACGATACATTTCATGCCTAAACAGCTGATGGACGATAAGGCGTACGACCAGATGACTACTGGTACTGAGAAACCACTGAACCTCACTGATTAAACCAGTGCTGGAACTCCACTGAATGAACCAGTGAATTCTCCCTGATTTTCAGTGACACATTTCTGGCTATTTCAAACAGTGAGATTTCACTCGGAATCAGTGAAATTTTACTGGTTCATTTTAAGAGAGTTTTTTACCCAAGAAGTATAGATTGCATAAAAAGCATAGTAAATGCGGAACATGCGGAACGCTACTCCAATTTTCCGGGACACTGCGGGACAAATTTCAAAGCGGGACAGAAGGTACTAATGCGGAACCATCCCGAAGAATGCGGGATGGTTGGCTACCTTGCTTATGTATGACTTCTTATGAGTCAAATCTTCGGACATCATTGCTGTACTACTTATTCGTGTTTTTGCAATCCAGGGCACCTCCACGTGGTTGACGATGGGGAACGGAGTTATTCCTTGATCCGGCAGAGACGAAAGTCTCGTTCTCACCGGGTGATGGGTTTTGGAGTTATGGGGTTATTGATGAATGCGGGTTTAAGGCTCAAGAAACATGCATGGCTCGAAAATACTGTGTTCCAGAGCTTCAACGCGCATATGTCTCTTTTTTACCGGGTTTGGGGGTTTTGGGGTTATGGCATTTTGAGGTTATGGGATTAAAGGGTTATGGGTTTAAGGGTTATGAGGCTATTGAAATTGAGTGGTCAATGGATAGAGGATTTATTAGGTTTTTGGGCCTATTTTTTAAGGTTATGGAAAATCCTGACTTGCTGGGGTTAAACGGACCCCGAATTTGGATTCAGCGACCCCGAAAACATATGATAGACATATTCAGACTCCAGAGGTAATTTTTTCGATTTTTTTTGTGGAC
The DNA here is from genome assembly GCA_932178445.1 of Andricus quercusramuli. Lineage (NCBI taxonomy): Eukaryota > Metazoa > Arthropoda > Insecta > Hymenoptera > Cynipidae > Andricus > Andricus quercusramuli. The sequence continues at coordinate 140,981 of CAKNXH010059173.1, forward strand.
TGTGTAATCGAACAATTACCTCTGATTTTCTTTTACAAATAAAACCAGATCAATTATTTTGGTTGTTATTTAACCTAAGCTATATACTCAGCTGTAAGGGGTACCATTTTTGGTAATCAAGAATAAATTTCTGTAGGTACCAAATAATTTTCACTAATTTTGAAAGCATTGACCTAGAGAAAAAAGAGATCGATTGTCTCACTGCTAAGCACAAATGTTTGAAAAACAACAGTCAAAATGAGTAATTTCATTAAAATTCCTAAATTTCGGATAATAAAATCAGAACCCCTCAAGCGCTGGCCGTTAGGCTTGCCACTTGATTTTTAGGGAAAGTGTCGGCTGACCGTGAGGCTTGCCTAGCTTTCTTGCATTCTATTTTTTACTATTCAAAAGTGCAATTTTTTTCATTCAATTTGATTAACTAATTTCACTAAAATTTCACTAATGTTTCATAAAAATTTCAAAATTATTTCAAAAATTATTTCTTTCACCAGTGTGGCGGAGGGACTCTCTAAATATGAATTAGTGAAAATTTCACTAGTTGAATTAGTAAATGTATGGTTCACTAAGCAAATAGTAATATTTGGATGTTTTGCATTGGAAATAGTAAATATTTTACTAATAAATTAGTAAAAGTCTTACTAATCTCAATTAGTAAACATGGTTCACTATTATTTAGTAGCTTCGATTCACTAATTCATTAGTAACTTAGCGCGATCACTAACGAATTAGTGAACTGCAACGATTTCGACCAATCTGAAGTCATATCCTCATATGACATTGCGTGCCACTTGATGCCACGCTATTTGAGGTTCGAATTGTTTTAATCCTTAAAGTACAGTTCAATTTTAAAAATCATTAATTTAATTTATATTTACAGTTGATCAACCAAAAATGGTTTTTTATCCAAAAGCATCAATTTCAAACGCTTCTAATTTCTAATTGCTTAGTATGTAAAAGTTCATTAAAAAATTCTTCAAATTAAAATGTACGCTTGAAAATTAAAATTAAAATAATTGTCAAATATAACAATTTATTTAATTATTCAAGAAGAGTTGAAATGCAGGTTGGAAAGACTATTTTTAAATTTGTGAAATTCCTGGTCAAAAAATAAATGCACTATTAGTTTCCGGTTTTTCCCGGTCTCATAAGATTCCCGGTCCAGCGGCCACCCTGAAATTATCATATTATTGTTCTATTTAACTATGGCCAGTAGACAAAAAGGAATTCAAGATCAATTTATTTATTTATTATCGCCAACAGCCATACCACACTGAAAAAACCAGTTCTAGTTTGATCACTGAAGTTAAGCAGTGTTGGGCGCGGTTAGTACTTGGACGGGTGACCATTCGGGAATACTACTGCGTTTTATTGGCTCGTCGTGGGTGTGGTGAGCCCAAACTTGTAGTTATTTATTACAAGAAACTATCCACCTAGAAACACTACCCGAATCGGGTAGTGTCTCACGCCTACCCCGAAAGGGAAATGGCTTAATGGTATACATACATACCTGGCCAAAAACACAACATCATTGAATATCTATGTACTTTTTTGTTCCAAATATTCTGTTTTATTGTCAATAAAACTTACATGAATTTATTACAGTGCATATTCTTTGTATTCTAGAATTTTTTATAATCTCCTTTCAATTTATATTTATTTTGAAAAAATTAATTTTTTCACTGAACAATTAGTGCATTTTTACTGTATAATTAGTGACTTTTCACTCTTCAATTAGTACACACTGCAATGACAGGGATTACTAATTGCTTAGTGGAATTTCACTAATTTCACAAGTGGACAATTTCCACTGATCAAATTAGTAGTTTTCTACTAATCGTGAGTGGCCGACTTCTCTCTAATTGAATTAGTGAAATTTCACTAATTGATAGTGAAATTTCACTATCAATTAGTGAAATTTCACTAATTCAGATTTAGAGAGGATGCACTTAACAGTAAAAGATATCTCGCGCTACCACTATATTTGTTACGAACGAGAGGTGATCTGATTATTCGTCGCCGGAGGTACAAATCGCCAATTTAGAAATTTTTTTTTATTTTTATATTATTTATTATATATATTATTATATTATATATATATATATATATATATATATATATTATATTATTAGCCTTATTCTTCAAAATTCTTAATGCTACAGATTATTATTCTACATACAATTTTTCAAGATAATTGATTTAATGATATGTCATATTTGTCTGATGAAAAAATCCTTTGCGTATAAGAAATTAAATTGGTTCGATAATAATTTTCATTATTCTTACTAATAGACAATGGTTACATACTTTCTTATGCAGATTTTTATTTATTAATTAGTATTGTAAATTAAAATAAGTCCTTAAATTTAAATTTAAAAAAATAAGTTGCTGTATACAAAGTTATATAACCACGGCATTAATATTTTAAAGTGTTAAATTTTAACATAATTTTCGTAAATGAAACCTTCAGTTTTCTCATAGGTATCTAATTTATTGGTTAGATTTGATACTGATTACACAAATTTCATATTAACTCTTTGTGTTGAATTTAATAGACCAGAACCTAATTCTATCCTTCGAAAATTTATTTTGAACGTGTATAGAGTCTCGCTTATATGTTGAATGTGGAAAATTCTCAAACCAACTGAAAGAAATAATCACAGAATCGTACAAAATTTGGGATTGTATTTCCATTTATGTAAATAAATCATGTAACAGTTTAAATAGTTATTAATAAGAGATTCTTAATTCAATGTATAATTATGTACTTTTCAACTTTTTCTAATAACAAAAATTAAATAAGCACGTCACATATGTGCATGAACTAATATTGAATTACCATTTATGTAAAGCATTGATGTTTTCAGAAGTTATTGACTCTTGCAAAAAATTAATTATAAAGTAATTTACTAAGTATGACGACTTGTTTCAGGAATGTTTCCTTTATTATTATTACACCATTAAGCTATTTCCCTTTCGGGGTAGGCGTGACTTGCGCGGTAAGGAAAGGAGTAATGTGAGGTAGGGGGTATAGATTTTTTAGATTGATCTAGAATTCTCGTGTTATCTATTTAAATGACACGTTCGTTCCGCAACACTGCTCCTAACCAGGTTCCTGATCAATCTCTCTAGCAATCATCCCAAGTGAAGAGCCTCACAAAATTGTTATGTGTGGTTCCCCACTTGGGCTCATTAGTATCAAAAGTCTTTGTTTCAGGCTTCACTCACTCTATTGTCACTCTGTTTGAAAACTATTTGTCGCCACACTTCTTTGTCCTGGCACGCTACTCTAGGTTCCTTCACGTACATGCATTTTTTTATGTAAGCTCTCGTGTTTCAATGACTTCTTATATCTCATCGGATTAATGTCTCATTCACAGATTCTAACCATTCTTTCGGCGGTCTACCTCAGGGCATTCTGCCATTTACTTTACCTTTATACACTTGTTTGGTCAGTCGTTCATCTTTCATTCTTTCAACATGTCCGAACCATCTTAACTGATTTCTTTCGCAAATGTCAACTAGTGTCTCTCTTGCTCCACATTCTTTTAAGGATTATCTCGTTTCGGACGTACCCATCAGTGTTTTCCCGTATATTGTGCGCAGATGTCTCATACCAATAGCGTTAATTTCACTCTTGTCCTTTTATTGACAGGTCTATGTCTCTCTACCGTATAGTACAGTCGGTACAAATATAAAATTATGTATGGCCCTTTTAGCTTTATTTTATATGTTTCCATTTCTGAAAATGGACCCTGCTCTACCGATAACCTTCTTACCCTCATATATGCGCCAATTTAACTCCCCATCTATTTTTCCGTCGCTAGTGAATAGGCTACCCAGATATACGTCCTTGTCAACTTGTTCTGAACTCTCATAATTTAGGACAATGCTGCACATTGTTTTCTCACTTTTTCATTCAAACACCATGTTTTTTGTTTTGGGTGGAGTTCCGAAAAGCGCTTACCTCCGATTAATTTGAAACTCCGTATACCTATGTATTTTGACGCGCTGATCACGAATATAATAGTGAAAATACCCGCAAATTTTATTTTCAAGGTCAAAACCCCAAAAAACTATGAAAATTTCATGTTTTTCCGTTTATTTCAGTAAATAAAAAAAATTTACAAAATATTTTCAAACAAAAGTTGTAGATCTTCTAAAAATACATATTTTATGTAGGATATGTTTTTAGCCTACGACTGACCGTTTTAGAGAAAAGAAGGGAAATGTCGGTACGAAGTGTAGAATTGCTAAGGTCACACACGGCACCCATTCCAACGTGTCATGGGGGGCGGGAAGGCACCCCTATGACTAGCCACAGGAATAACTTAAGTTACACACGATCCCCTTTCCAACGTGTCATGGGGGGCGGGAAGGCACCCCTATGACTGGCCACAGAAATAACTTAGGTCACACACGACCCCCTTTCCAACGTGTCATGGGGGGCGGGAAAACACCCCTATGACTAGCCACAGAAACAATTCAGGTCGCACATGACCCCCTTTCCAATATCTCATAGGGGCGGGAAAACATCCCTGTGACTGGTCACAGGAATAATTTAGGTCACACACGATCCCCTTTCCAACGTGTCATGGGGGGCGGGAAGGCACCCCTATGACTGGCCACAGAAATAATTCAGGT
>CAKNXH010059173.1:145634-194323 GCA_932178445.1 Andricus quercusramuli
AATAATTCAGGTCACACATGACCCCCTTTCCAACATCTCATGGGGGGGCGGGAGAACATCCCTGTGACTGGTCATAGGAATAATTTAGGTCACACACGACCCCCTTTCCAACGTGTCATGGGGGGCGGGAAGGCACCCCTGTGACTGGTTACAAAAATAACGTAGGACGCATACCATCCCCATTTGTTCCCTAATGTTTCGTGGAAACATATCTTCTGCCATTAACCCATTTGTTTTAGCATTAATGCCTACTTACGGTTAGTACTTGGCGTGCTGTTGGCCTGTCGTGGGTGTGGTGAACCCACACTTGTAGTTATTTACTACAAGAAACTATCCACCTAGAAACACTACCCGAATCGGGTAGTGTCACGCCTACCCCGAAAGGGAATGGCTTAATGGTATACATACGCACTTCGTCGCGGGAATATTTATCGTCTATTTTCTCGAAAACTATCAGTCGTAGGGTAAAAATATATTCCACATAAAATATGTATTTTTGAAAAATCTACAACTTTTGTTTGAAACTTTTTTGTAAATTTTTTTTATTTACTGAAATAAAGGGAAAAACATGAAATTTTCATAGTTTTTTGGGTTTTGACCTTGAAAATCAAATTTGCGGGTATTTTCACTATTATATTCGTGATCAGCGCGTCAAAATACATAGGTATACGGAGTTTCAAATTAATCGGAGGTAAGCGCTTTTCGGAACTTTATCCTTTGTTTTATTTACATTAATTTTGAGGCCCATGTTCTTCATGCTTATATTGAGTTTATTCAACATTCTTTGCAAGTCCTCGATTGATTCTGCTGTAGCAATCTTGTCATTTGCGAAAGCTTACCCACATAACTTCCCTGTTTCGAGATCTACCCCTTCTCCGTCGAAGAGGGCCATTCTTAGACATTTATTCATAAATATGATAAATAGCCATGAAGACATAACGCATCCTTGTTTCACTCGCTTTACTACCTGTATGTATTGTTTTTATTGCTTATAGGAGCCATCCATTGACTCCGTACTATTTAAGGACTTCCCAGAGTTTACTTCTATCTGTACATGATTTTCCTGACATAAATCCACTTTCGACTTCCCATATCTTTTCTTCTGTGATTTTCATTACCCTACGAATAAGTATTCTTGTGTATATTTTACTCACGGTTCCTAATAAGCTGATACCTCTGTAATTATTGCAGTTGCTTTTATCCTCCTTTCTTTTGTATATTGGTACAATAATCGCTTCTCTCCAATCGTCTGGGACTTCTCCCATCTCGATAAATTTTATCAATTCGCGCTACCTGTAATTATTAAAATATAAAATAACTTTCTTAAGTTTTTAAATAAAATATTAAAATCATCATAAAATTTCGATGTCTTAAATGTTGTTCCAATTCAAATTTTAAATTACTATTACAATCATAGTATGTATTGCCGTGAGAAAAGGTATCTTTTATACCTTTATACTTTCATTCCTTTTGTCGGTATCAAGTTGCATATAGGGGCAAATAGCCAGACGAATGAACGACATTTTAAGCCCATAATGAACCCCGTAAGTTGAGAGACAAGTCTCCGGGGCACTTTTGAAGTTCGAATTTTGAAAACCAACTCCTCGAGAAAAACGCATCTAAATTTGGCGAGTGCCATAAGAGCTCGTGTTAAATTCTTAGTTAAAATAAAAAAAATTGTCCACTTTCAGTTACTTCCGGTACATTAGTATAATGCAAAAAGACAGACCATACATGAAAGTATGATTTCCCATAAAACCCCCAAAAACAATAATTTATACTCTTGTTCACAAAATCGAAAATATCTCCTGTAGTGTATTTCAATGCCGACAAGATATCCGTAACCATTCCCGTAGCCGGCAAGCTAGTAACGCTAGCAAGATTACCCGCAAAGATCCGGTCAGGTTCTTGTGTGGAATTCTGTTCTCGAGCATTCTCGCTGTAGATCCTGCCAGGTTCTCTGTCAAGATTCTCCGCCAAGAAATTCGGCAGCATCTGACAAATCATAAAAGATGTGTAAAAAATGGGATTACATTAACGTTGTTTACCAAATTTTTTGTAAAAATTGCTCCGTCTCTTACGTGGGTGCAATCAAAAGAATGTTGGAAATACGTATAAAAAAACATGAAAATGAGGACTCCCATGTTGGTGGCGGTTGTCAAAACGTGTTCACTGATAGGTGGTTAGAGGATTTTACGGAATTCGTGTGGAAGGTGTGAGTGGAGTGTGAGGGTGGAAGCCTAGGAGGTGAGTGGAGTTGTGTGGGGTGAATTGGGGAGATAAAAATTAATTTTCAGCGTAGTTGTGAGTGGGGATTTAGTTAAATAGAGAAAGTAAAGTTAGGTTGGCAAGGGATCGGGGTTGTTTGTGGTCAGGAGTTTTGTGCCTTCAAGGGGGACAAGGGTGGTTCTCATAGTGTTGGGGGATGTTAAGGGAGAGAGAGGAGTGTCTGCGGGGGCTGTGAGTGGTGGAGTAAAGTGGGATAAAGGAAAAATTTGGGGCGGTATGCAAAAACAGTCTTAAGAGACATCTGCCCGTTGCGGCAGGTACTGCATGAAGAGTCCCAGTTACTGACGGAAGAGCGGGACGTGGGAGAGCGGAAAGTAGTCAGCGAGAGTGCTGGCAATGCTGGTAGTTAAGTTGACGGGGAGGAAATTTCACGCAGGAAGCGAGAAGGCGAGGGAAAGAGCATCTAGCGCAAGTGAGGGGGAGGATCTCTTGAAGAAGTGGAGAGACAGCCAAGTAAGTCTGGAGGAAAGCGCGGTAGAAGGTCCGTTTAAGAAAAGCGGAAGAACACGCAGGTTGACAGGGAGAGGACGAGAAGAAAGGTATTTGGGAGAAGTAATGGAGTTGAGAATGGAGAGAAAAGAGAAGGCAGACAGGAGAAATAATAGTAATATTAAATATATACAATAATGGAATATAATAATAGTAAATAGTGATATTGAGTATTGAGAGAATTGGAGAGCTGGGAAGAAAAGTTTGGGTTGATGCGAAATAAAAACAGGATAAAGGATAACGGGGCTTCTATCGATCACGATTTAACGAGGAAGGAAATGGAGGTGCAGAGAATGCTGAACGACAGGGTTAGGAGGGAGAGGAGTGAAGGTAGGGTATCGGAAAATGAAAGTAGATCAGAAAATGTGGGTATGAGACGAGGAGAAAGAGGTGTTGAAGAAAGTGCAGGGGAATTTGTTTTGTAGGAAGTAGAGGGGGTGGGATTGAAGCAGAATCAAGGAGTAGTGGAGATGCTGTACTAGGACGTACCAGAGGTAAAGAAGAATGATGAGGAGTTCTGGAGGCATATCCAGGAATTTGATGTTGTGGGACTGGTAAAGACGTGAGTAGAGAGAAAGGAATGGGGTAGAATAGAGCTAAAGCTGCCAAGAGGGTATAGGTGGAGACTCCAGGAGTCGGTCAAAGTGAAGAAGGAAGGAAGAGCTAGTAGGGGAATTATGACGGGAGTGAGGGTTGGATTATAGAAAGAAGTTCATGGAGAGGGAGAGGGGGAGGGCGTGCAACTGAGGCAGTAAAGATAGAAGGGCAGGGTTAACGTGGAAGTTTGTGACAGTGTATGATAAGGATGGGATGCAAAGGATTAGAGAAAGTGTGAAAGACTTGCCAGGCAAAAGAGAGGAGGGTATGGTGGTACTTGGGGGGAGAACTTGAATACAAGGATGAGGAAAAATAAGGGATGATGTCTTCATAGGGAAGGGGAGAGCCTTGACAAGAACACAAAGGATTAGATAATAAATAAGGATAGGAAGATTCTGAGGGACGGAATGGAGGATGAAGGCTGGGCGGTGGCGAATGGTATGGTAACAGGGGACAAAGAGGGAGAATACACATGTGTAAGTAAGGTAGGGGTATTGGTGATGGACTATGTAGTTCTGAATATGCAGTGGTGGGAGGACACGGAGAGATTCACATTGGAAGGAAGGGTAGAAGCAGAACATCAGCCATTAGGATTGTGGATAAGGGGACAGATCGGCGGATGGCAAGGTGGGGAAGAATTGTCGACGGAGACAGCTGGACGAGGGATTTGATAGAGAAGTATCAGCAGTAGTTAGGGAAGGAACGCTTTGGAGGCATGTGTGCAAAATAAGTTATTCAGCAGGGAGGAGAAATTAATGGTGAAGCCGTGGCGGGATACGGAATGTGAAAATATGAAAAGGAACGTGAGGAAGAGGTACAAGAAGTGGAAAGAGGGAACTGCGAAAAGGGGAAATTCCTGACAACTGAGGAAGGGGTTTAGATTGATGTGTAAAAAGAAAGAACAGGAAAAGGAGAAAAATCTGGAAGAGGAGATGTGAAGTGTTAAGACAGAAGGGGATGTGTGAAAGATGAATCTTCCGAGGGCTCAGATTCAAGGAAGAGAGATGATGAGAGTAGAAGGAGGAGGGAGGCAGAGATGAACAAGTTTAATGACGAGGAGATAGTGAAACATATAAAGCAGCTGAGAAGGTCAAAGACAGCAGGGCTGGACGACGTAGAGAAAAAAAAAGATGCTGCTTAGTACACAAGAGGTTAGGGAGAGGCTGAAGGAGGTAGTGAAGAAATTATGAAGAGGGAGGGATTCCCAGGAGGGTGAGGAGAGAGGTCAATAGTGCCACCGTATGGAAAAGGAGATAGAGATGAAAACTTAAATTATAGAGGGATTACTCTAGTTTTTTGTGGATCTCAAAGACGCGTTTCCTTCGGTGGGTAGGGGGAGGTTGTAGGAGACGGTAGAGGAGAGGAGAGTGGAGAGAGGCCAGATCGAGAGGGTAAGTGAGATATATGAAGAGACAAAAGATAAGTTAAGAGAAGGGGAGGGGATTTTGAAGGGATTCTGGATGGATAGAGGGTTGAGGCAAGGTTGTCCACTTAGCCCAACGCTTCCTGCGATTTTAGTCGCGAATATGGAAAGTAAGCTAGAGGCCGGAGTAGTAGGAGGAGTTAGGGTAGGAGGGGTTGAAATTTGGTTACTCGTGTATGCAGATGACATAGTGTTGCTGGCAAGAAGCGAGGAGGCCTTAAAGGAGATGAAAAAGAGGTTGAGAGGATACCTGGATAAGAATAGGTTAGAGCTGAATGCCGAAAAGTCCAAGGTTATGGTGTTCAGAAAATGAGGTGGAAGGGATAATGGAGGGGAGTGGAAGTGAAAGGAAAATCTGGTGCAGAAGTTGGAAGAGTGTGTGTACCTGGGCTTCTTGTTTCGAGAAATGGGGGAGTAGATGTTCACATAAAAGAGAGAGTAAAGAGAACAAATGTGGTGATGAGGCTGATGTGAGGGTTGGGAAAGAAGTTATTTGCAGATGATTTTGGAAGGAGAATTAAATTGTTGGACATACTAGTGATGAGCGTGCTAATGCATGGAGTCAAGTTGTGGATGTGGAAGGAAAGTGATGAGGTGAATAGGACACAGGAGATGTATGTAAAGTGGACACTGGGGTTGGCAAGGAACACGCCTAATCATATTGTCATGAGGATGACGGGGAGGAAGAGTTTAGGGATCATAACGGGAATTTGGGCGTGTAAATATGAGGAATTTTTGAAAGAGGGGGAAAGTAAGTTGGGTAAGAAGTTTTCCTGGGAGAAGGAGAACAGGTGAGGGGGTAAAAAAATATGGAAACTGAAAGAGAATGGTATTTTAGAACGAATGGGATGCAGATGGATGAAGTGAGAAGGATGCACGAGGAAGGAAGTAAGGTATATGGGATGGTTAAGAAGAACGGCATGGAGAGAGAGAAGGCAGGATAAGTCAGTAGCTTATAGCTAGGATGAGATGTGGGTGCACGGAGGGTTTTGATAGGTTCTGGTTTTTTTATGGAGAAGAGAATGTGTGAATTGTGCGGGAATGGAGATGCAAGAGTAGAGCACTGGTTGGAGGAGTGCGTGCCTGCATGTAGGTGGAAAGGAGTGGGGTAAGCATGGGGGTTGTGATGCATGAAAGTGGGGTCAGTAGTCTAAAGTACAAGCTTTTCAGTATAAATACCCCCTCTAAGCCTCAGGATCTTCAGTTATCGTCATCATCCTACAGATTACGCAAAAACGTTAATTATATTCTTAGACTAGTTGAAAAATTTTTGATTAATATTAACTTTTATTTCTGTGTGAACTCTCAATCCAATTATATATTCTAGCCTGAAGAGGTCAGCGAACCAAGCTGACATTTCGATCGCTAAGTGTTGACTTGGAGGAACATACTTGAGATTTTCTTCATTTGTTTTTGTTTTTTGAGGAAGCTCAAAGTAAATCACCCATTGAAAATGAATAGATACATGACTAAAGTCATTTTAGAGCGAAAAATCTGTCAAAGAAAATATATAATTATTATTGGGATGCAGGTAGTAAAGGTGAAACGTTTAATAAAGCAACAATGAGTTTATATTAAGTACGAAGGCTTTATTGACACAAAACTAATATGTACGAAAACATATGCTCTCTAGGAGTGGCGGCGGTGAACTGAACGCTTGAGATTGAGACCTGGCGCTACACCGCGGTTCGGAAAGTAACGCGCGCATGCCCTCTAGGGCCGTAAGTGAAGAGCTCAAGTGCCCTACACTACGTGTTTTCCAACACTCCCTCTCACTTATTCTCGTCACTTGTATCAATCCCAGGGTTCATCCTCTAGGGGTTCCTCACGAATTTCCTCCTCGTCTGAGTTACCTATACAAACAAGAAGAAGAATTAGTCACTTGACTACATAATTTAATATCTTGTAAGTTAGTTCATCATACAAATAAACTTGCAAAGCTTTGGTAAATATATCGGCAAGTTGTTCTTTCGACTTAACTCAATCTATTTCAACATAGCGCTTATTTACACATTCTTTTACATAGTGTTCTCGTCTTTCAACCATGTGTCTGAGTCTATTTTCACCATTTACCTATGCACATGATATCGCCGACATATCATCGCATCGTAGGATAATTGGATACAAACTTTGACTCAACATAATCATCACGAAATTATGCAGTGACATCTCCTCTTGGCAAGTTTCGCTCATGGCAACGTACCCCGCTTGACAGGTGGACAGGGCTACACTTTGTTGTTTGTGTGTCCTCCAAGCCACAGCATTGCCAAACAGTTTAATTACATAGCCACAGGTGGTCAGAGAGTTTTTGCAATCTGTCAGACTTGCATCGGAGTAAACAATCATATCTCTTGATGTATTTCGAGAAGTTAACTCATAGTTTTTAGTTCCTGCCAGATATTGAAAAACTCTTTTCACTATGTTCCACTCGAACATAGTCGGGTTGACCTGATGTCTACTAAGGACATTGACTGCATACGAGATGTCTGGTCTTGTTGCACTAGCCAAATACAGGAGAGATCCTATCGCTTCCCTGTACAATCGATTTGGTATTTTCCTTTCGACATAGTCATCTTTCTCCTTCTCTTTCCTATCATGGCTCGCAGCCTCGCAAAGTCGCATCGGAGTTTTGACTGGCTTACAGTCTGCAAAGCCAAATCTTTTCAGCATTTTATCAACAAACTTAGTTTGACTTAATTTTATAGTTTGTTTATCGAGATCTCTATCGATTTTAATACTTAAAAATTCATTTGGACTCCCAAAGTCCTTGATTTTAAATTGTGTGCCTAACTTTCTGCTGACTTCTTTCAACAGATTGTTATCTGATCCAGCTAGAAGTATATCATCTACGCACAATATAGCTATTACAATTTTCGCACCCCTTTTATAGATATACAAACATGGATCAATATCATTGGTCGCAAAGCCAAGATCAGTCATTACGCTTGAAAATTTATCATTCCATTTCTTTGGATTCATTTTTAAAACGTAAAGTGATTTATTTAGTTTCCAAACAAACCGTTTTCTTATATCGCTATCAACCAGTACTCCCTCTGGAATCTCCAAATAGATGTCTTCTGACAGTTCCCCATAAAGAAAGGCTGTCTCGACATCGAGCTGTTTGATTCTATATTTAAGTTCATTAGCAATCGAAAAAAAGCCCTTATCAGTAATATTCTTGATACAGGTGCATAGGTTTCTCTCAAATCATATTCTTTTTATCTTTGAACCCACGAATGACTAATCTGCCTTTATATCTAGTTGAACCTTTCTCGTCTGTTTTTCTCTTGAAAACCATCTCGAATTAACGCATTTAATTCAGTATTAATAGCGTAAATCCAGTGTTCTCTATCTGGAGAGTTCGTTGCCTCTCTATAGGTCTGCGGGTCGCTGTGTATTTTAGCTAACAGCGCGTGGTATTTCAAATCACTTCAATCGCGGTCGAATTCATATTTTTTCGATTCTGGTGCCTCGCACAGGAAAAACATAACTTTAGCATTTTTCTTTGGCCTACCTCTTTTCCTCTTTATCTCGGCTACAGTTTCAAGTTCCTTTTCTACGCCGGATTCTTTGCTAACTTTGTCTACTAAGTCCACAAACTCTTGCGCCTCCTCCAAGAAGGTCAACTTAGAATTTTCAGTTTCAACAACTGTCTTTAAATCAAAATCTTTGTATGTCATGCTGTCAACAAATCTTACATGTTTGCTGTCATACAGTTTGCTTTCTTCAGGCACAATAATTGTGTATCCAGTATTTAGATAACCTACTAGAAAACCTCGCATTGCTTGCGGTGAGAATTTTGTATCTGTGCCGCGTGGATTCTTTACATACGCCGCGCAGCCAAAGCGCCTGAATTGCTCCAAGCTCTCTGATCGATTCGGCAAGATTTCGCTTAATGGCTCGTTCATATCTAGCGACTTATGAGGTGTGCAATTGTAGATATAAACTGCTGTTTCAACAGCTAAATCCCAGTAGGAATGCTGAAGTCCCGAATCCAGCATCATTACTCTGACTTTATTTTCCAGAGTTCTATTGAACCTTTCAGCTACACCCTTGTGCTGCGGGGTATCGAGGCATGGCAATTGCAATTCTGCACCATACTCATTTAGAACATCTCTTGTCGCCTGACTAGTGAACTTTGTGCCTCGATCACATCGCAGATAACAAAATTTATCTTCGGAACCTACTAGATTTCGCAAACTTTTTATAAATGATTCTATGCAATCGGGAACATCTGACTTGCATTGTATTGGAAACGCTAAAGCCGCTCGCGTTGCATCGTCTATTAGGACCTGAACAAATTTGAAGCTCCCAGGGTGAGACACAGGGCTTATCGGACCCATGGTATCACCATGTACGATTTGTAGTGGCTTAGTTGCTCTAGTGCGTATTCTAGTGAATGGTAACTTTATACTATTAGCTCGCAAACATGTTTCACATTTAGATATCGAATTGTTATTCTCAATTTCTTTTAGATTCATTAATTTACTGTTCCTTTTAGCTAATGCTATTAAATGAGTTTTAGAGACATGACCGAGTCTAATATGCCATAGCATTGCTTCAGAGATATTAGAGTTACCCTTTACTAATTTTGAGTCTACTTGGTTATCTAATTCCTTATTGGTTTCACAATCGACTTTATGGGTCTTTCTATGTTTTACAGTATCTACAAATTCACTGTCGAATTCTTTTTCTTTCAATTTCTCTTTTGATTACCATTTACTTGGATCGATTCAGACTTTTCATCTGTCTTTGGGACTTCTTGAGTTTTCTTGCTTCTAGAGTTATAAAAACTTTTTTATTGATTTGTAAGTTTACCTTTATTACATGAATTATTATCAACAACCAGTTTCATAGTCCAGAAGGGTTTCTCATATTTTCCAGAAATTATGCTCTTATTTAATTCCGGATCATATATGTCAATTATCTTGTTATTCAAATAAATTTCTAAGTCTGAATCTACAAAACATCTCAAAGACAGCAAGTTATTGGATAATTCATTAGCATACAAAATATTATCTAGCGTGAATGTATTATTATTCTCAGTCACTATCTCAGTTTTCCCTAACCCTTTCGTTTCAAAACTACCATCTTTGTTAGCGCAATCTATCTTTGATTTGACATTGTCTTTATATTCGGTAAAATACATTCTCGAATTACTTAGATGCTCGGTAGCACCAGAATCAGAAATGAATTCTACAATCTTATTAGAACTACTTTGTTCAGTAACTTTATAATTCTCAGCTATAGCTTGCAGAGATAAAGCTCCTTCGGGATGGTTCTGACCTCTCCGTGAAGTCTGCCCTCCTCTGCCATAGCCTCGACCACGACCACGATTTCTGGCGCCTCCTCTGAGGCCGCCTCTGCTATTTGGGCTGTTGAATTTGCGTTGACCATAGTCGCCTCTACCTCTGCCTCTTTGAGGCGTCCATCTTCCACGTTTGCCCTGAACCGAGTCTTTCGGACCATCGTCGTCGGCGCTTCTTTTCCTACATTCGCTTGCCAAGTGGTTGCCAATCTTTTAGCAGTTGTAGCACAACCGCTTGCCGGGGTGTGGACAGTCAGCGACCATGTGTCCATCCATTCTACAGCCTCTGCATATGCGTCTTCCTTGACCTTGCTTTCTTGGATGCGCTTGGAACGCCTTTACGACATTGTTGGGCTCTTTGCCAATTCTCCTTTCATCAACCTGTCACAAATAATTTTTTAGTTGATCGCACGACAACAGTTTGCCTGTCGTTTCCCTGTAAAGAGAGTCGTAAGATGTTAATTCGGGCACAACGTTTGATGCTGCCGGAAGAAAATAATCTCTCTTCTCCTTTTCAGACATCTCTCCAGCATCTGGTAAAATTCCAAACACTCTGACTTTTTCCTGAAAACGATCATAAAAATTTGAAGCTGAGTCTCTGCCAGGTTGATATTTGAGAGCAAGTAGATCCTGTCTAGCAGTTATACTAGTCGTCTTTGACTCGTATCTCTTTACTTCCTTGAGTTTTCTCATGATTTGTTTTGGTTCAGCCAGATTTAGAATTTTGTTATAATAGATCTCATCCATTTTTTTTGCTTACTAAAAGATCTCTAACTTTGATTTTATCTTCAGCAATCTTTTGCTCATCATACAAAACAACTGGATTATCTTCTATGATATAAATTAGTTTTTCTATTCTTAATTCGGACTTCAAGTAGTTTACAAACATTTCAAAGTTAATATTTTCCGTCAGTCTATAACTTCTGACGGCTGAACAGTTTCGATTTGAAATTTCTATTTTCAATTGCTCTGACAAATTCAATATACTATTCTCTCAAAGCGTCTTATCTTTTTCCTTTTCATTCAGTAACAATTTGATTTTACTCTCTCCAAGTTCATTCAATATATCTACAGAAAATATATTATTAGGTGACTTATTATTGCTTTGATTCGTTACCTTAAGGTTGCTTCTAAAATCTCCTTCAGACTCATTATCACCTGAATTGATACCCCATCCACCGAAAAGGCCAATCCTGGTCGTTCCAGTTCGAAGCTGATCTTCTCGTGATCGATGGTAAATAGGTGATTGTACACCAACGAAGCCTGTCTTTGACCTCTGCTCTCCGTCTTCCGTATCGAAAGAAGACCCCGGAATTTCAACATCTCCTGGTGACTCGGCAGAGTCCCTCAGCAGTTCGTTATCTGCCTGATTCGGCGTCATGTCTGGGGTAACTGACAAAAATTCCAGCTTGTCCTGCTCAATCTGGTCCGTGTTTGATGCAAAAGGAGTTGAATTTTTCTTTGAAGGCCATGACTCCTTCATAATCATATGTGAAGTGATGACGGGTCCTTGCCTGAGGTCGACTCCATCAGGTCCTTGTTATTTTGGTCTGGTCGTTTCAGACAGTTTCAACCTCTGGTCTGTATCTACAGGCTCCACTTCTCGAATCCTCTCGTTCGAACGGATCGCTGCCTTCGAGGCCGGTGCCTGTTGAGCAGGAACTACAATTTTGTTCACGAGCATCTCGATGCTCTTTAGGAACATTCGATTTGGTTCCTACATAATGCAGATGACCTCAGATTTGGTAATGAACTCTTGACAAGGAGTGTAGTCCAAACTGAAGTGAAACAGCTTCTCTCTCGGGACAGACACGATCGACCAGCGTCGTTTCCTCTGGGGTAAGATTCCTATCAAGGAAGGTGTGGATCACCTGGACCTTCTTGAGCCTCACCATGCTCCCACTCTCTTAAAATGATTTTCCTAAAGTTTTCACCATCCCCACCTGTTGGTAATCAGTCACAGAATTATTTAAATAATCTATGATTTTTCTCTAGGAGGAGTATCTGATGTATAGACGCGACTCTATTCGCAAGACTCTTGTCTAATGACTCTAGTCCTGTAAAATCTCCCTCTCTCTGGTACTAACAATTTTACTCACTGCTCTCTGTTTCAATCGTCCTAGTAACTATGTTGACTTTAATTTATTTATATGACAAAAGGAATAGCGTACTGATGGACTAGCCTTTTATCGTGTTATGAGCTCGCTTAAAAGGCTGAGCTGATACGCATTTGAGTGGGGCCCTCACTAAATGCGATTTTAATTTCAAACTGCAGTTTTCTTCTTTTTTTGCAACACAGATTTGAAATATTCAGTCTCTCTTTGACGAATATTTTTGAACAAATTAATTTAATCACGCAATCTATGCTAATTAAATTCTCTCTTTCTTTACAAAAAGTTGCTGATATCAACGACGTCTAACAGGTTACTTTTTTTTTAGTCGATCTAGAATTAATTAATAATCTAATTATCAAAATTATCTGTTAATGTTGTTGTTTTATTCTCGTTGAATTTACGTATCTTTTTCTGGTTTAATTAATAATTAAGTTAAATAAATAAATCGTTATTCAATTAGCGGAACGCAAACGCTCATGACTAAGTACAGTAACGAGTGTATATAGAGCTATCCGCGACACACACTGAATGCCCGCAGGAAAGAGAGAGAGCCCTCTATTTTCCCTTCTCAAGCAAGCGGTGGTAACTCTGCTTTACTTACCGCTTGCGACCAACGCGTTGCCTCTCTCGCACAACTATATCGGCCGTTGCTAAAGCGATGGGCGAAACCTAGCAACCGCACAGCTATGCGCTCTTCGCGCGTTGCCTCCCCCCTCCCTTAGCCGGTCGGGACCTGCTTGCTCTCGGAATCGGCTTGGCACGCCGATTTTCTTTCTTGCGTCAAACAAAAATTTTGATTTTTCGCGGCTTTTCCTCACGCGCTTTTCACGTTTTAATCTAGGAAATTCATGATTTTAATATCTCGTGAAATTTTCGTTTTTCCACTTTTCAATCAACTTTTACTCGCGGTAATTCGATTTTAATAGCACTGATTTTTCTTTAGTTGATTTTCTAGAAATCATTTCACTCAGATAATAAATTATTACTTACTCTTGGATGAACCAGCGAGAGCCAACTGTTACATTGTTGCCGCCATCTTTGTCGCCGCATAATCAACAAAAAGCCTCCTCTCTGGGGCCCTTCAGCAGCGCGTGCCTTCTCTCCTCGTGTATCTGAACACAAGAATGCGGATATACACGCAGATGCTTTCGTCCTTCTCCCTTTACTCGCCTCACCACACTCACACAGCGTCCGGGTTGAAAAAAAAACACTTGTGCACTAAACAGCAGTGCGCGACGTATAAACACTCTCGGCGCTCCTTGTGCAGTGGAAGCGCTCACCTCACTGGCCTATAACCTGTTGGGATGCAGATAGTGAAGGTGAAACGTTTAGTAAAGCAACACTGAGTTTATATTAAGTACCGAGGCTTTATTGACACAAAACTAATATGTACGAAAACATATGCTCTCTAGAAGTGGCGGCGATGAACTGAACGCTTGAGGTTGAGACCTGACGCTACACCGCGGTTCGAAAAGTAGCCCGCGCATGCCCTCTAGGGCCGTAAGTGAAGAGCTCAAGTGCCCTACACTACGTGTTTTCCAACAATTATACTACAAACTACATTACTGCATGTCCAAAACTGCATCTTTAAAATATGCTTCTCCTTTTCGTTTTTCAAGGACCTTAAGGTTAAAAAGTGGGCCAAAATTTTTTTATTCATGAAAATGAGCGTCAAGTGATTTTTAAGACTACCATATGTTTCGATGATTTTAAGTTCTTTCATCATATTAAATTAGTGAACAAATTCGGTTTCTTACAGTTTTAATAGAAGTTTTTAAGTCCTTTGCATTGAAAATAAGCATTTCGTGAAAAAGGAAATATTTGACCTTCAATAATAAAGAAAAAATCTCAGCTTTTTCACAAGTCTAAAGAGAAAAAAAAAAACAAGAAAAATGTTCGAAAATAGTGAAATTTATTCTTGTCCTTTATTTTTGCTGATCACATATTTATTTGTTGTATTGATATTAAAAGAGTTACAAATCGCTGAATTCGGTAGTACGCTCAAAAACCTCAATAATATAACTTCGTCCCCCTCGGTAAATATTTGTCCTAATGGCAAAATGTTTTCCCCATAAATTGTTATTCAGTAGGTCTATACGGGGTGTGGCTATTCAATAACCGGACTGATGCTCTATTAGTATATTACATACCAAGGAGGAGAGCACCATCTTTTCATGATAAAAACATTGCCCCAGCCATGAAGACGGCTCTCCTCCATGACATACACTGTATTTTTTTCGTAGAGACGCGCAAAATGTGATCTCTCTTTTCAAGTCAGCGAAACCAAGCGCATTTGATACCTGCTATTACAATTTCGGACGTCATACTCTAACATCTCTGTTCCACCAAGAGGTCCAATATTATATATCCGTCCGCTTACGTCCTTTTCTGAGAGATCCTACATGAGCTGCTTCGCTTTTTTCTTCACTTCATCAACGGACTCGAATCTGGTTCTTTTAGCTCAGACTTGATCTTCGAGAATAGAAAAAAGTTACACGTGGCTAGATCAGGTGAATACGGTGGATGTTCCAATACAGGAATTTTTTCGCCAAAAACTGCTGGATGGGCATCGCTTTGTGTGATTTTGATATGGTTGATGGTGGGAGGACGCATGTATCAAAAAAATGAAGGATGTCCTAGAGACGTCTTCGGGACATCCCTTAGACGTCTTTTTGAACATGTCTTTTGGACATCCTAGGGATGGTTTTAAGACGTCTAATGTCAGTACGAAAGGTGTCCCGAGAACGTACTATGTCTTTAAGACGTCTTCAGGACATCTATAGGACATTGGACGTCTTAGAGACGTTCATTGGACTGACATTGGACGTCCTAGGGACATCCCTAGGACGTTCTAGGGATGTGCATGGTTTTGTGCCCACTGGGTAGGTATCTGTTTGTATGGGTGGGTTTTCTGTAAACTCCATGTCCTAATGTGGTATCAGATCTTTTGTAAACTGGTTCATCCAAGAAAGGAAATTTTCCGTATGGTTCAATTTCGATGGTAAACTGGATATTAGGGTGTAAACGATTGAGGAAATCGAAAAACTTGTTTAGTTCATCTAGTCGATGTGTCCAGATGACAAAAGTTTCATCAACGCAAAGGCACCAAAATTCCGGTCTAAGCTTGGATTGGTTGAAGATTTGATTTTCTAGAATTTTCTTAAAGATGTTGGGTTCGTAGAATTGGTTATTGAAAGAGAAGAAAGTATTATTGAGAAAGTGTTCTATCAAAAGTATAAGATCGGAGGGGAAGTTTACAAAGGATATTATAATATCGATTGAATCAGAGATTGGTACTTTCGTAAAGAGAGATACTACGTCGAAACTCACTAGGATGTCCTGCGGTTGAATCTGAATCTGTTGTATCTTTCTGATAAAGTCAAAAGAAATTTGGGCATGTGTGATAGAGTTTCCTGTGAAAGGATTCACTTCTTTGGCAAGGAAGCGTGCTAGGTTGTAAGTTGGAGAGTTTATTATTCTGACGATTGGTCTGAGTGGAATGTTGTTTCTGTGGATTTTTGGGTGTCCGTAAAGTTTTGGAGAGATGAGATTAGTAGGTATTAGTTAAGATATTGTTTTGCTGTCAAGTCTAAAGTCTTTAAGAAGGATTTGAGTTTCACTGACTATTGTTTTTGTGGGGTCTTTTTTAAGTTTTTGGTATCTATCGTTAGTTGAAAGGTCCAGATTTTGTTTTTATAGTCTTCTTCATTCATTATTACTGTTGTGTTGCCTTTGTCTGCGGGTAATATTATGATGTCTACATTCCAATTGAGTTCTTTAATTGCTGTTTTTTCTTTTTAAGTTTGACGCGGGAAGTTAGGCTTGGCTTAAGATGCTGGACGTCCTGCGCCGTATGTCATTTGCTCCTAATCCCATCTCTCCAAAACTTTACAGACTCCCAGAAACCCAAAAAAACAACATACTACTCAGACCGATCGTCAGCTCAATAAACTCACTAACTTTCAAGTCAGCACGCTTCCTCATCAAGAGCTGAATCCTTTCACATGAAACTCTATCAGACACGTCCAAAACTCTTCTGACTTTATCAGAAATATATGACAGATACCCATTCAACCCCAGGACATCCTAGTGAGTTTAAGGACATGAAGTTTACAGAAAACTCACCTATACAAACAGCTACCTGCATGCTTCCTTCCACCACCACCCATCTCAAAAGTAATCGGTCATTAAATCCCTTGTGTGCAGAGCTGTCTCCATAACAGATAAAGATAACTTACAAAAGGAATTACAAAACGTTAAACAAATCCTAATACAAAACGATTACGTAAACAAACAGACTGATAGAGCAATAAGAAAATACACACCAAAAAAAAACAAGTCAACACAACCCACTATAGAAAGAGATAGAAAACGACCACCAACCTACCCTACATTCACGGTATCACAGAAAAAATGGGAAGAATTCTCAACAAACACAACATCCAAACCATATTTAAACCACCTGCGAAAATAGGACAAATTCTAAACAACCCTAAAGATAAAAAGTCGCCTCTCAGTGATCCAGGAGTATATAAAATCCCTCGTTCTTGTGGCAAACTTCATTTTGGAGAAATCGGGAGAGCGGTGAGCCAACGTGTAAAGAAGCGCAAGAGCAAAGTCAGGCTAAAACATTTCACGCAATCAGCACTAGCTGAGCATCATATCGAAACAGGACATAGCATTTTATTTGACAAAACAACCGTCATCGCAAAACCATACAGTATTTTTCCATAAAAACATAGAAAAGCAATCGAAATCTTACAACACCCTGATAACATGGATATAATACTAATCCGATTCAAATTTCCGTCCTCCCGGGGTTTTAAAAAAATACTTAATTGGCCAAACACGTTTTACTAGTCCTAACGGTGCGGCGCTCTGGCCAATCACAGGCATCGTAGAGAATATACATAAGAACAACATAACGTAAAACTTCAGTTTCAGGCAGTTTCAGGTTAGCCCTGAAGAAGTGAACTGCAATGTTCACGGAACGTCGGCAATATTCGTAGTTTTGCACACGATTGACACCCGAAAAACCTGCTTAAAATTTATCAGAATATCTATACATTGTCATAAATTTCTAAATATTTTACACGATTTTCCAGTTTCAGTGACCATTTTTTCAATTTGTGATACATTGTGCTACATCATTTTGGCCACAAGAAGTCATTTGTGCATAAGCGTTTCGAAAATTGTAAAGCTGACATTTTTTGGACCACCCTAGTGTCCCTGCTTGCCAAAACATGGTTTATCCTCTGCCCAATCTCGGTCCAGTGTCACCCATTCTTGGAGGTGGAAACTCTGTCCCCACTTTCCTCCAGGTTGGCTGTCCGAGGGCAGGTGAAAGAAAGAAGGCGCAAACTTTTCCAAACAATTTATTTTGAGATTTTGAAGCTTCTCGAGTTTGACACCGAACAAGAACTTTTTAATCCTAAAAATTGAATTAGACTGATTCAAAGTAATCCCAACGAAATAGATTCTGGTACTTTGATCCAGGCAATTTATTTTTATTCTCACAGAAGGTTAATAATTTATTTTAGGTACAATTTTCAAGTTTTACTTATAATTTTGCAGTTTATAGGTGTTTTACTTGCTACTCCATACATAGAAGTAGCTAAGAACTTGGACCAAAGAGGCATTCAAAATTTGCAGGGGCTTATTTATCTGGTGATTACTGAAACTGTATTTACGTTCAATTACGCTGTTTTTCACACATTTCCCGGCGAATTACCGCTCATTTTGCGGGATATCGCTAGTGGGCTCTACAATCCAGCTCCATATTATTTCAGCAAAGTTGTATTTTCGGTAAGATTGATCCTGTAATGAATTTATATAAATATAAAGGTACATATTTGATTGATCCAGAAGGTAATAGTAATTAATAATTAATAGTATGACTGAGGTAATATAATAAGGGACAAGGAAAATAAATTTTTCATAAACAAAATGTTGAATTATCAGTGGAATATTCATTATATGTAAATGTAAAGTTAGTTATTATTATTGAGAGTAGACTTAAACATCTCATAATCATGTACCCTAATGGCACGGAACGTTCTCGGAATGTGTAAAATGTCCGCCGCTTCGGAATATTTCACTAGGACCTGAGGGTAACCTTTCTTTATTGTTATTTTTCATCAAAATTATCTCGTAAACCGTAAGAGATACGTAAAAACAGATGTGATTTTTTAGTTTTGAGCACCGTATATACAACACTATAATTTGATATCCATATTATAAACTGACATCGATTTTCACCTATCACTTATGGTTCACGCGATATTTATTGATAATAATAAAAATAACGCTCATTTCTGTTTGAAGCGTTACGGGAACGTTACACTGGAATGTTCCAAGAACGTTTCAGGAACTTTCGGTGCTATTAGGGTAGGACTAAAAACGGTTACGATCTCAGAACTGCTTTTCAGACATTTGAGGGTTGAAAATATTGATATTTATGTCTAGAACTTTTATGATTGTGTATTATGAAATTTCAGATACCAGGTGCAATGTTTCAAACTTTCACTTATTCAATTCTTATTTATCATGTTGTTGGTCTAAATGGCGGATTTCTTGGATTCATACTTTTTACAATACCAGTTTCACTAAGTGCAATATCTGCATCTGCCACAGGTAAGAAATACTTAATATAGATGCGTAGAAGAATTAATAAACGTATTAATTTCTTATGCGATACGCCTGCAACGGGTGCCTCTCCGACTTTGACAACAGCACTATCTTACAGCAAAATATTTTCGCTAATTTCGGTTTAGCATTCAAAGCGCTACACGCAATAGTTTCAAATTACGGTGGGCTGTTGTCGCTACATAATAGGCTTATATCATATGCAATTTTATCCACTAATTCTATGTCTCCTTCAGGATACTTAATGTCAGCTGCATTTAAATCTTTCGAAATGGCTTCGCTAATCGCTGTACCAATCGATTTTTTGGCCCTCATATGCAGTGGAATGTATCTTCAACTAGGGTATGAAAAAACGCGATAGATCAAAATATATAGCCGAGATTTGTTTAAAGCTTTGCAACACTTGACACGTAGTATTCAACTGTTCGTAGCTTCCTTGGCAAAAGTTTAGAATAGGAATTCATTTCGGAACAAACCGAATGATTTCGAAATCTGTATTTCTTTCAATCCGAATCAATTCAAAGCGTTTACAATCCGTTCGTCCAATCCAAATTATCATCTGGACAGACTTTTCAATCCTTCTTGATCTGCATATAACACCAAGCTCAATCCGAATAAGTCAAGAACCCATCCAAACTCACATTGAAATCTTTTTCAGTATTTGTCTGCAATCTGGATAAATCCGAAACCAATCCG
Organism: Andricus quercusramuli; assembly: GCA_932178445.1. Taxonomy (NCBI): domain Eukaryota; kingdom Metazoa; phylum Arthropoda; class Insecta; order Hymenoptera; family Cynipidae; genus Andricus; species Andricus quercusramuli. Next base: position 165,196 of record CAKNXH010059173.1, read on the forward strand.
AACCCACTGGGCAAAAAAATGAAGGATGTCCTAGAGACGTCTTCGGGACATCCCTTAGACGTCTTTCTGAACATGTCTTTTGGACATCCTAGGGATGGTTTTAAGACATCTAATGTCAATACGAAAGATGTCCCGAGAACGTACTATGTCTTTAAGACGTCTTCAGGACATCTATAGGACATTGGACGTCTTAGAGACGTTCATTGGACTGACATTGGACGTTCTAGGGATATCCATGGTTTTGTGCCCACTGGAAAACCATCTTCCAATATTTTTAAATCCGTGAGATTAATGGAAATTAATCCAAGGCTCAATCAGAAAGACTTTTCAATTTGTGCGTCGTCTCAAAGTTCAATTTGACTGAATCCGACAATAATCTGAAGCAAACTTTCAATCCTTCACACTCCGAAGTGCAGTCCGAAGAAATCCCAGACTAATCTCGAGTGAAATGAATTCTTCTTAACCCGTGCGTCAACAAAAACATTAATGCGAATCAATCCCAATCCAATTTAAACTCAAGTTTTGATCCTTTTCAATTCGTGTGTCCAATCCCGACGAATCCAAGACCCATTTAATAGTATCCTACCGCCTACGTTTAAATCCTCTGCCATTCGTGTGCCCAATCCAAAGTAATCCAGGATGCATCCAGAATAGCTATTGTAATACAATTGCGAAAAATAGGTAATTGCCAACGAGTGTGAAACTTGCAACATGAGATGAAAGCAAATGCTTCAATCACAAGAACCATCCAAGAAAATTATTTAGCACCTTTTTACACTTTTTCACCAAATTTTTGATTACGTGTGATGGTTTTCAGCCAAATTTTTGTATGAAATTACCTTTGAACAAATTTTAAAAATATTTTCTTGTCCGTTTGCAAAGGTACTTATGCTTAAAATGCGCATGTGCGTCCGTTGCCTCGATTCATAAAATATATGGTTTTCATAGTGCGCATGCGCCAATATTGTTCTTGCACAGTCTGCAGGATTGAAGCATTTTGCAACTCATTTAGACCCATGGAATTCCTTACTTTCGAGGTGAGTGTTGCAAAAAGACGATTCCATCCTTCTCAATCCGTGCCTCAACAACAACTTCAATACGAATTAATTCGAAGTTATCTTTGGATGCTTTTTAATCTCTTGGGTTAAGTTTAATTCAGTCGGATGAGAATCTTTGGTTCAGCATCGGAATATATCGGAATAAAATTGATTGGCTTGGATACAGATTTGGGAATATAATTGATTCTGACGGATGGAGAATTTTCTATCTGAAACATTCTCCAGGGGTATGGATCCTTTGGGATTATAATCAGGCACGGACTGGCCGTCTGGAATTTGGGAGATTTCCCGGTGGGCCGCGAGCCTGGAGGGCCGCTGAGGTCATATCTAGGGCCGTCTTTAGTACAGGGTCCAGTAGGACCATGGTCCCAGGGCCCTCACCGCACGCGCTTGTTCATTAGCTTCTACCTCGATAACCTTTTTTTTTTTTTTTTTTTCTTTAGAAGCCACTTCGGAAAAGGGCCGCTTAGATACAAAATGCCAGGGCCGCATTGATGTCCCAGTCCGTCCCTGATTATAATGTATAATATATATGGGATAAATAATAAATAAATAATAGTGGTTTTCGTACCATTCAAAGCCTGCTATTTGATTGGAATAGTTATTATGATACTATTTTCGGTATCCAGATTTTTTGCTAATAATACTCGATTTCACGATAATTATTTTACATAGAAATTAATCCATATAAAAAATGTGTTGGAAATGAATATTCAGAAGTATACCACCACAATTTTCTTGGTTGAAGTTCGTCTCGCAATTTTATTATGGCACTGAAGCAGTTTCGTTGACACAGTGGCGTGAAATTGAACACATAGGTAAGCCAATTCACAATTAAAAATTTGCATCGATTTTTTAGGCATAATTTAACAAATTTTCCACCGTTATTATCAATAAGTTATAAATAATTACCATCATTTGAAACAGAAAACCGCGATTTGAGAACTTCCGACGCAGTTAAGTGTCCCCCAAGAAGCAGATGAAGAAATCACATAATTGTCCAAGAATCAATTACCGGAAGTGTACGCTATCTTGGATTTTGTGTTTTTTTTTATTTTCCCGCTTACTTTGCATTTTTCGATAAAAAAGGTGAAAAACAAATTTGTAGAGAATTCAATTCTCTACAATTTTTCATTGTGACGATATTATTGTAAAAAATTATTTGTCGCTAAAAATAAGCAAAAAGTGTGGAAAATTAGGAAATTGGTGCAGTTTTTTCCACTTTTTGACTATTCGTATTGAAAATAAGTCGCACATTTCAATGGTAAAGCTTTAGGACACTCAATTTTCAACAACTTTTGTATGAGCAAGTTTTTCGTGCGACGTGTAGATCACGGTCGGGAACGCTCTCAACATAGCGGTGTGGGGGAACTCGCGCTATTGGACACAATGTATAAGTTACCGGCAAAGCCCGAAGTGGCGGCAGACCTAAGTTTGGCTAGGCAATGCGCGTATTGCGGATGTACTTAAGGCAAAGTCCGAAATACTCTGTGATTTCGGGCTTTGCCTGGAATGCATGCAGGCAAATCTAGGTGTGCCAAATGTGCTTTAGGCAAAGTTGGAAGCAGCTTCACCTGGCTTTAGTTTAAGCAACGTAATATTTACCAAATATTTTGTGGGCAAATATATATATATGCTTATGTTTAAAAAAAATGACATTGAATGGAAATAGTTATAATGTACTGGTTACTTATTAATGCAAGGTGTCGAATTATGATATTTTGATTGCAAATGCAATTTTGCCTTCTAGATTTGCCAGTAGAACTGCAGCTGAGAGAATGAGGGTGGAAAAAACCCCCACGGTGCCTCGAACCTATCATCGCCGACGCATCACCCGCGCCACAATCATTCTTGAAAACAATTTCATGCAAATGCAAAACGGGCTGTGGAGTAGCCTGCGGCTGTCGGAAAGCTGGACTGAATTGCACGCTGATTTGTGAGAATTGTAGTGTCGATTCCTGCACAAACTCCCTGAGCAACCAAATCGACGACGACAACGACAGCGACGATGACCTTGTAGACGATTTCTCTGTAGACCCAGAGAACAGTTGCACTGACAACGAGATCCAAACTGAATGCCTAACTCAGAGTGAAACACAATCTCGAGACAATACCAGCGTTGAACGTCCAACAAAAAGATTTGAATTAGAATAAAGTCGCAAATAACCATTCCATTTTAACAAACATAAAAAAATGTTTCAAAAAATAAATAAAAATAAAACTTGTGGATTAGGCCTACTGGAGAAACCACATGAAAAAACGCGCCGAGACCTTTACCTCTGCGGTGGTGTGGAAATGAGTTACGACTCGCTTCCGCCGTGCCTCTGCATTGAGGGCGTTACCGTCCGTGATCTACACGTCGCACGAAAAACGTACTGATACAAAAGTTATTGGAAATTGAGTCCCCTACAACTTTGCCATCCAAACATGTCGCTTATTTTCAATAGAAATAGTCGAAAAGTGGGAAAAAAATGAGTAATTTTCCTAATTTTCCACACTTTTTGCTTATTGTCAACGACAAATAGTTTGTTTACAACAACATCGAGCTAATGAAAATTGTATAGAATCAAATTTTTTACAAACTTGTAACTTACCTCTTTTATTGAGAAATGCAAAATACGCGTGTAAATAGACGAAAACACAAAATCCAAGATAGCGGACACTTCCGGTAATTAATTCTTGGACAATATGTGATTTCTTGATCTACTTCGCGGGGGACACTTAACTGCATCAAAACTTCCCCGCCCGCGGTTTTTCGAGGGACAAAAGTCTAAAATGATTGGGCTAGGATGGTTTAACCAGTTTCTTGAAGTTCTACTCAAATTTGAGAAAGTGTCCTCATTTTTGAATTTGTAATATTACTGTGAAAATTGGACGTATTGATCATTTTTCAAAAGTGTGTCTTTCATGTTACTAAAGTCATGTAGTGCATAGTTATGCCAACGGTTAAATTCTTTAACTTACAGCTTTCCCTATGAGACATGCATATTATTTTAGAAACGATATTATGAATATCATATCCCATTTTTACATGATATCCTTATAGACATTTTTTGTTGCTGAAGTACAAATTCTAGAATTGAAGAAATTACCTTTTCAAGTCGTAAATTTGAAATTTCAATTAACGTAAATTAAAGTAAATTAAAAGTAAATTAAAAGTAAATTTAATTAACGTAAATCATAAAAATTACAAGTCTAATGTTTATCCATTTTTTAAAGCTTGTCCTCCAGATCCAAACGAGCCTTGCATCTCAAATGGCCTGGGTGTCTTGGATAAATATGGTTACGTAACTGGTCACTATCAAGTGGATTGCATTGGGCTCATAGCCATCTTTTTAGTGTGTCACATCGGTGGATTTTTAGCGATTTTACGAAGAAGTCAAGAAGAACCTGTTTACTAATATCATAAGTTGTAATAATAAATTCGATTATTACTGATCAAGAATCAGTTGAATAATTTGTATAATTTTCCCAGTGAAGCAAGCTTAACCTTGCAGAAAGAAAAACACTGAAACGGGACCGAATATAATGATTTAAGGCCATTTCAGTGCTTTTCTTTCGGCAGGGAAAATGTTATAAATACTGTCACTACCTCACTACACCTTACCTTAACTGAGCCCTTTCCCCTCGTTTAGAGTGGCATAACCGGATATAATCTTTTTCCCTTCACCCTCAGATACATTTTCCTAATTTGAATTGAGATACCATCTTTTGTTAACCGCCGCTGTGTAGAAATTCCATCATACCCTCAATACCCTCTAGCACCCAAACCCTGAGATCCTCACGTTTAACCTTCAACGGCCACCCGTCCAAGCATCCTTCAGTGTAACTTCTGAGACCCACCTTTATTATTTAATGAAAAAATAAAAGTAAATAAACCATTAATGAATAAAAGTCTCTGGATGCTCAAAAGGCCTTTATTGTTAATAACATAAATATAAACTTTAACTTTAAACTTTAACTTAAACTTTAACAATAAATAACACGAAAATAATACTTTTAACAAAAAGTCTCTTAATCTTTAATCCTCATTTTAATTGACATGTACTACTCATCCACTTCCCCTTTCCAGTCTTTTTTATGATTCATTTTTATTCTTTGATTCATTTGAAAATATTTTTCAATTAAAAAAAAATTAAAATTATCATAAAATAATGAAAGTAAATAAGAAAATGACGAAGAGTCTTTAGCCTTCAATTTTCCTTTCAATTTACTTATACTACTGGTCCCCTCTCCCTTTGCAGTCTTATGTGGAAATTTTTAAAAGTCTTTTGCTTTTAAGGTGAATGTCCCAGTAATCGTTTCGGTCCCAATCATTGTAAAACGTGGTTATAAATTCGAATAGATTGTTAAAAAATATGTTAAAAGTTACATTGAATGATGAAACCCATTTACTTTTAGCATTTTGTATTGTCGAATGGGGTTTCAATTAATTCAAATTAGATAAAAAGCAAGAAAATTGGCGTCACGATTACTGCGACGTGCATCTTCAAAATGATGATCTATGATTTATTTGAAAGTAGTTGAGAATAAGTGATTTATTTTTGTATATTATATATTTAGTTATTGAAAGATAACTATAAACTATTGTATATAATATGAGTTTTTAATTAATATTTATTATGAAATTCATATCTGGTATTGAAAATTACTAATACTGGTGATTGTAGGTATATTATGTTCTAAGCAGATTTCGCCCCGGCTGTTTGAAAAATCGAGACACTCTTTAAAGTTATCTTAATTATTGTATTTTATTTTATTCCAATTCGATATAATATTCGAAAAAGATTTAGTAAGTTATCTTAAATGGATTGAATGCTACACTTTATATAACTAGACCTTAGTAAAAAAAACATTAAAGGAGGGTAGGCGAGGAACGTCTTTTCAATTTTCAATTCTCTAAAAATATACTTATTTATCAGTGAATTCAAATTCAAAATATGATGCGAATCGATTATTCAGTGCAAATGTAAAGCATAAACTTTATTATAAAGATATAGCTTTTAACGTTTTTTTTTTAATTTTCAGACACAATCAACGATTCATGAGTCAGTTTAATGTACAAAATTTCTATTTTAATGTCTTTTTGTATTAAGTTCTGAAAGGAGAGTACCTTTCGATTAATTTGAAGCTCACTTTACCTATGTATTTTGAGACGTTGATTATGAATATGATAGTGAAAGTACCCGCGAATTCAATTTCCTGTGTCAAAACCCTAAAGAACTGGTTCTCTAAAACGGTTTCTCCCTTATATTTTGAAAAAAATTGATCTGAATAGAACAAGTTTAAAAAAAACTGGTAGAACATCAAAAATTACATCGTTTATGTTGAATACATTTTTTCTCCGGTACCATTAAATTCACAAGAAAAATGATATAAGGTTCCGAAAAGAGGTTTCTTCTGATTTTTTCAAACTCCCTATACAAACGCATCCTTTATGCCCCAAGAGACATTGGCAATAGGTAGGGGTGCGATATAAAATATTTCTGTGACCTGTCCTCCCACTACGAGACATTGAAAAGGGGTACGGGTGTGACTGAAACGATTTCTGTGACAAAGTTCTTGGCACACTACACCGGCGCACTATAGGCGGTTTTGTTGAATTTTGTCTCCAAATCGTAGAAGTGCCGTAGTCAGGGGGGATGAGGCGGGTTTGACCCCCCTCCGAAATTCTTGAAACATGTGCATAATATACGTACACTCTTCTTTCTGCGACTGCAAATCCCTCTCCGAAATTTTTTCCTGCTGTATATCCCTCCCCGACATTTTTTTATGCTGTATATCCCTCTCCGAAAAATTCTTCTGGCTACGGCCTTGCGTAGAACCTTTGATGGGAATAACCTGGAGGAATAAATTTTGTTTAATTGAAGAAAAATCCTCAGAGCCTATAGGAAAAATATAGAGAAAGTTTAAAAAATGAATTTTAACCTTGAAAATCTATCTTGAAGTTAGCATTTCATTTTTAATTTCGTTCATCGAATACCGCGGGTGTATAGATATAATATTTTAGGTTATACATACATTTTTAAATAGGTTTTTGTATGCTGATTCCAAATCCGGCCTGTAAATTAATGTGGACTTTCAGGATTCTGAGAAAAATGCGATTGTATCTGCAATTTAATCTTTGAAGGAATGCATTATTTCTATCAAAGCGAATTTCATTATTCCGAGTATTCCAAAGTCTCTCGAATCGCATAGGGTTCCTCTATGGTAAGTGGGGACACGTGAACCCCCGCCACTCTATTAGGGCCAACCGGAATACGAAAGTCATCACAAAATTTGAACATATATTTGAAAACGAAGTGTCTCGTCGTCCCGAAATTCGGGATGACTAGCCCGTTTTCAACATTTATTAATTTTGACGTCAAATTCGAAATCAGCGATCTCAAAAACCCCCTTATACCAAGTTTCATGTAAATCCAAACAAAATTTGACTTTTGGCCACTTTCCGTGGTCTCCCAGCCCACTGTGAGGTGCCCAGAAGTTTTGCCTCGGAGCATTATAAATAGAGGCAAGAGGGACATGCAGAAAAATATCGGACTTGAAAAGTCTCCTTGGAAGACCCCCCTCTTATATGTGATGTAGCTGGTAGTCACTTGTCTTTTATCAGATTTTATAACAAACTTTGTCCACCACAAGAGCATTCTTGTACTTATTATTGTTGCTAGTGCGAATGGATTCACTGGGACTGTATCAGCAGGCTCAGTCACGACATCTTCTTGGAGCATAGTTTCATCTTGCTCTTATTCAGAATCAGCAGTCATAAAGGAAGCATTATCATGCTTTTCCTCCTGCTCACCGTGCTCGTCTTTTTTCTTTACAGCTCATTTTTACAGCTCAGCTTATGCAATGGCATGACGATTGAATTAAACGTTTCACTCATTATCATTTCAGTGGCTTTTTTACCCATTTTGAGCATTTTATGTTTAGGCCGAATCGCCTCACTAGCTCTAGCAATTTGACGGAGCACCTCCTTCTCCTTGTGAAACTTTGACATGTTGATGTGTTCATGTCTCAACTTATAATGACATCATTTCCACTACATGACATATATTTATAAAGAGATAAAACAGTCAAAACCTTTTCTGTATCTTCCCTTGTTGAGCTCACTATCCTTATCAATGACAACAAATCCATACTTGTCAGTATTCCAACATGTTGAACATAAGTCTCTAAATTGAAAATAACTCATTTTAGTGTTCACATGATCATCACATACATGTCTTGAATTCTTTTCATCCTGCTTGAAAAGTATCAAGAGATTGACGTTATCTCGAACCAAATGGTTAGATATCCGGGCGTAAGTTTGACATGAGTAAAAACTGTCAACATGAGCGCGTCTGTACATACAGAGAAAGGCTTAAATATTGTCCTGGTTCTCACAGGCAACATCATCAAATACAATGATCGAATTTCGATGAGCTACACTTGTATTATTACTGGTTGTTTGAGGGATTTCGAGTAGACGTAGACACTTTAAAATTTCAATCCATTTAGGTGTAAGATTAGGGCAAGTGATGTATTTGTCTTGCCGCAATTTGATGTTCCACAAAACACAGCGCGAATGCTGTCTGGTAGAAGGCTACCATGTCGTTTCACCCTGTCCTATTTTGGTTGGATTAGGGTATCAGTGTTGAATACCGGAAGTTTAATAGGTTGTGTCTTGAACAGCATCTTGATCTCAATTGTTGTGAAAGCTAAACATACAGCGCTTATATAGCTTCAGGGTAAGTTGCGTGCTAACCTCCGTTTAGTGACGAATGATTGTGCACCATACAGTAAATAAAGAATCATTCCGTCAGCATCGAGGTAAAGGATTTATCAACAAAGTCATCAACAACTTGCCGTTCGACTTGCACCTGCCTGGCTATCAATACTGTGGTCCAGGTACTAAGCTAGGCAAACGACTGGCTAGAGGTGATGCTAGCATCAATCCTTTGGACGCAGCGTGCAAAGAGCACGACATTGCATACTCGCGAAATCGCGAGAAGGTTGAAACGAGAAACGCTGCATATCGCGTACTAGCCAGTAAAGTCTGGCAGCATGTTTTTGCCGAGTACGCTGGAATTGACGAGAAAGCAGCAGCACCAGCAATAACTGACGTGATGAATGCCAAAGCGAAACTTGGTACGGGATTGAAGAAGAAACCTATTTCAAAGAGAAAATCTATTCCGGAAAGTTTAAAGAAGAAGCCCAGTTCGAGGAAGAAACCAGCTATACATAAAAAAATAAGCTAATAACATTCAGAAAGGGTGTGAATACATCTAAGAAAGCAATGAAAAGAAGTAGTGATGCAAAAGTGCCTATCAAGGTTGCAATCAGAGGTACACAGGAAGCTGTCAAAAGTGCAGGCGATAAACATCAAGTGCAATATCCACGTATCCTGCCAATACCTTCAAAGGTTGGTGGTGTTTTGCCACTGATTTCAATTTTTGCTGGACTCAGTGCACTTGGCGCTCCTACTGGTGGTGTGGCAAATGTAGCGCAGGCGGTTAATGATGCTAGCGCAGCCAAGCAACAACTGTTAGAGGCTCAGCGTCATAACAATGCCATGTAGGCTATTGCTCTAGGAAAAGGTTTACACCTAAAACCCTATAGAAAAGGATTAGGTATTCATATGAAACCTTACCGAATAGGACAGGGACTTCGTCTGAGACCGGTGCCAAAAAAACTTGCAGTGAAGCTACCTCATCATGCACTCACTGATGCCGATCTGTTCAAGTATGCTAAAGCTCTAAGAATTCCACATCTTCGTGAAGTATTTATGCGCAATCAACTACCAGTGCAGGGACCCCGTCAAATTGAGTCAGCTATTATAAATCTTGATGATAGTCACGGCCCTGGTATCCACTGGGTGAGTTATAGAAAGATCGGTGATAATGTCCTATACTTTAACAGTTTCGGTAATCTTCGTCCACCTTTGGATCTTGTAGATTACTTAGGTGTTGGTAGCGTGATAAACTACAATCATCACAGATATCAGGACTATGGTTGTGTCGAATCTGGACACCTATGCTTGCAATTTTTATCTGGATAACTGCATATAAAAGACAAATACTGTCTATATAAGAGCATGTGATGAACGGACTAGAGTCAGTACAGAGAGCAAATTCATCATGGAAGAATCATATACTTTCAAGATAACAGGAAACTCTTCTGTGCTAGACTCGAGTATTTTCCACCAATAGAACTCTCGCCTCATAAGAACTATGCACTTGGACTTATTGAATTGCTCACATTAAATCTGATTCCTATCGTTGACACTGGAAAGAATGAAATCTATGTAGGTGAACGAGTAGTGACCATACCTACTGGCAGCTATGAGATTGAAGACATTGAGAGTTATGTCTACAAGGCTCTAGCAGTTGATGACATTACAATAAATATCAAGCCAAATAAAAACACATTGCGCAACGAGATAAAGTGTGATCGCTAGGTGAACATTCAACCTTACAATTCTATTGGACGATTGTTGGAATTCATACCTCGTATTCTTGAAGCCAATAAGACTCATACTTCCGACGGTGACTTGGTGAATTCCCGAGAAGCGGTTATCACAATACGACTGCACGTCAAATCATCATCATAATGGGTATCGTGTACAATCGCGGAGGAGTCTATATAAGAGCGTCAACATGTCGAATGCAAACCAGTTCTGAAACAGCATGCAAGGAAGTAACACCTCAGAACGTGCTCTTCCTGACACAGCTTGGTCTGAAAATCAAACCTTGTAGAAAAAGAAACTGATGCGTCTAATCAAGATATTCTTCATCTCCTTTTGTTGCAATAAAACAAATTTGTGCATACTTGCAAGCAAGAGTTCACTGCATGTGTATGGAAGACTAACAAGGCATAATAGAGTTTCAGTCGTTACTGGTACAACACTAGTGAGAAATGCTATCTGCTATCTGATTGATCGCTGCAAGAATGTTGGCCTCACTATCACCATAAAAAACTACGCTCGATATCCCTGTAGGAACAAAACATCTTACTGATGATGAAGGATATTTTGATGTCACTCTCCCAGTTACAGTTACAGTTGCTGAACAATATTGATAAATATATTCTCACAACTATGAGTTTTTTCTAATAAGAATTGTATGAATACCCCCTGCTTCCCACAACCTCAATACATATATGGACGGTGGAAACGTCAACGTAGCTGGAAAAACCACGCTACATTATACTGGGTTTCGAGACAGGTAGAAAAGGTAGGCTAATCAGATATGCTATTAAGTTATTCCTCAATTCACAGTAGTATCTTGATGTTAATTTAAATCTGGGCTTTGGTCATAATCAGTTTGCACTACTGTATGAGATGTATGCAAACATTCAGGAAGCCTACTTTGGTAAAGAGCCTGAATCAATGTTGAAGAAAAGTTATTTCAAAGAATACGTTCGTCTCAATGTCATTGATTGCGCAAAACAAAATGAGTTTCTCAAACAGAACACCGTGGACGTTCGTTTGGAATTTGAATCTGCAAAAAATTTCCCCGATGAAACTGCAGCCTACTATCCAATTATACATGACGCAGGTGACATACCCTACGGAGACGTGAGGCTTATAATTCGAGATACACAAGGTGGCGCTAGTGCAGTCTACTTTAAAAGATTGGAGAAGAAAAAATGGTTGGACCAGTATGTGCAAAATGTGAATAATCTGGAAGATATGGGCTGTCCTCCGTTGAGAAAATTAGCAGCTCAGTTTCAACAAGATGCAATCACCACCTTCAATGCTGGAATGCAAGATGTGCAGTTCTGATTGCTCTAGCTCTCAAGACCTGGTTCTTGACTCCTTGGGATCAGCCAACTATCAGTCATTGCGCTTAAAGTAAAACCGAATACAATGATAATGAAGATATGACTGAAATCGTTAATACTTTAGATACTTCCTTGAGCAACACAACGCTCAAAGACTTTTAGAACCATTGTGAATTTATGTTTCAACAACGTTTACCTTTATCACATTGTAGGTTAAGATTTTCTCATTTAAATTCGGCTTAGTTTTTTTTCTTGAATAAACCAAACATTTAACTTGACATCAAGTGAAGATATATTTAACCCTTAAATGACACACCTCCAAATAATCACGTAGGTGACACATGGGGGCCGTTGGACTCCAGCTCGGAAAGCGTGCAATAATTCTGAAAGTTATTAACATTTCGATCTGAACATGTTTTTCCCATATATTTCAAACCTTTTATTATTATTATAATAATGACCCACAGTTGTAGGATTTTTATTTGTTAATAGCGAAAAAAATTATTGAGAACAACAACAATTTTTCAATTTTTCATGGAACCTTCAAAAAGGTCTGGGGTCATTTGGACCCCCGGTGCCATTTAAGGGTTGAAACCATCCAGCTAGTTAAGAATTAGTTAAGAATTAGCTAAGCTGATTTTGAATTTCATTCGGTATCTTTCCTTCTGGCGTTAAATATTACAAACATCGTTGGGTAGTACTCTAAATCCAAATATCGCTTCCTGTCAACGGTGGACCATCGCAGACGTCGTTGGGCTTTATTTTCAACGTTGAACTTTATTCAAGCATCGTTGGGTTGATATGAAATTTCAGCGCCGGGCACAGATCGTTGGGTTACATTTTCAAATTATTGACGATCTTGTTTCTTCGAGCGTTAGATAATAGAGTGAGTGATCGTTATAATTAACAGCGTCGATTCATCTAGAACTAGAAATATCGAGAAAACGCGTCCTACGTCAGACCTTCTAGAAATTTCAATTTATAGAAAATCGTCAGAGATTACGTCAACATTTCTGGAAGGTTCGAGACAACGAGTTTCAATTATGTATTATAATAGGTGGAAGTTGAAGCTTTTCATTTATATTTCCCGCAAAACCGTTAGAAATTACATTCAATATCGATATTTCTTGAAATTTAATGCACGCAACAGCGGCGCGTGTAAGGAACCTTATAGAAACTTCGATCAATCTTAATAAGACGTAATTAAAGTCAGCGTAAAGGGTATAAAAGAGGCATCAGGTTTCAGTGGCTTCAGTCTATCGTCGGGCACAGTGCAGATCTAGTCATCTCGTAAAAGTGAAAACAGTAAAAGTGAAAAATTCCTTTGGAGAAGATGGACCTCAAAGGTATTACCGCAGTTGGCCAAATGGATGGAGTTTTGCCTACAAGACCGCTTTCAGCTCTTACCTTGAAGAAGAAATACACCGTTTCAAAAATTTGAAAGTACACACGAAATAAGGTACAAATTTGTGGCTGAGTTCGAAAACCAGTATGCAGTCTTCTTTCCAGGCAGGAATCATGAAAATATTTGAGAATGCTACGTGTGAGGAGACGTTTGAGAAGTTGGAACAAGCAGTTGCTACAAAAAAGCTCCCTTTTCGTTATTTGGGAGGATCCTGTAACCTGTTCAAATTTAAAAATGTGCAACGAGAGCCATTTACTTTGTTTTGGTTTCAAAATCCAAAATATCGCCTGCTGTCGTTCTTTGCAACGCTGGACTTCTACAAACGTCGTTGGGTTGCATTCAAATTTCTAGCGTTCGACATTTAAGTGAGTAATCATTATAATTTACAGCGTCATTGCGAGAACTAGAAGGGTGGAGAACTAGAAGGGTGTAGAACTGGAAGTATCGAGAAAACAGGTTATACATCAGACCTAGAAATTTCGACGTACAGAAAATCGTTAAGAGATCACCACGTCTACAAAGAATCTTCTAGAAGGATCGAGACGTTGAATTTCAAATATATACCATTATAGGTGGAAGTTGAGAATATATCGATTAATCTTTTGTGCAAAGCAGTTAGAGATTATATCCAATATCGATCCTTCTGGAAAGTTTATGGATATTGAAAAGTTCGAAAGCAAGAGCTTATATTCAAGCCTTCCAGAAACTTCGATGTATAGAAAATCGTCAGAGTTCACGTCAACATTTCCAGGAAGTTCGATTATTTCCCGGAAAACCGGGAATCCCCAGAATTTTATTCTCGGTTGCTATTGCAGGGATCCATCTCGTTAAGCGAACCACGAATTCGTTCCACCTTTATAGAAATTTCGATCACTGTTCAACGACTGAGGTGATCCAGAAAGTTTAATGAGTAAAAATCTAAGAGGCAATATATCCACTGTGATTGAAACTCCTAGAAAAGCAAAAATCTAGAAATTTTTTCTATACCCTACAATTTTCCCCTAGCTTATGGAAAATGTGTGAACTCTTAGATGTTTCAGGCTGCGTTGAAGTTATATTTAATTACGAGATAGTTGATGAATCAACGACGTTCCTACGTATTTCGGGTCGCTTAGTTCAAACTCGATTTTAGAATTTTTGTGAAGTACCTGAGAATTTTCCTAGCCTAGGGGAAAAAGTGCATCAATGTTAAAAACTTGAGGCTTAACGGAGCTTTTGTTTGTGCACGAAAAGGCTGATGTCTTTTCGTATTTTTAACTGCTGATTTCATATCTGACAGAAGACGTTTTCTGCAGTACCTCGGATTTTTCCTAGCCTAGGGAATTTTTTATATTATATTTCCCGATGTTTTCTTGTTCTTTTATCGTCAAACTTCCTTCGAAGTGGATTCCTTTTGCGTCTTTTTCTTGTACTTGCAACATCTCTTTTTAACCTCCAGCAAAAATCTTGCATCATGTGTTCATCCCTTCGTCCTTGATAATGACGCTCCATTCCTGATGAAAGCGTTCCCCCTGTTCTTCACTGTAATCACCAAGATTTTCAGGGAAGTAATCGACATGTGAGTGGAGAAAGTGCAGTTTTACGCTCATTAGGCAACCCTGTTCTTGGAATTTCTTCATCATGTTTTTAACTATTTTCTTATAGTTGTCGCTTTTAACGTTGCCTAAACAATTTTCGACATCTTCCTTGAAGCTGATCCAAGAAGCTTTCTCGCTGTGAGTCATATTGTCAGTGAATTTGACGTGGTTCAACATTTTCTGAATTTGAGGACTATCAAAGACTCCTGCCTTTAACTTGGCGTCAGATATGCTAGGTAATTTGTTTTCTAAGTATCTAAAACAATCACCTTTTTTGTTCAGTGATTTAACAAAATGTTTCATCAAGCCAAGTCTGATATGAAGAGGAGGAAGTAGAATTTTCGTGGGATCCACCGAAGGCTTTTGCAGTATTACTTTCAAGTCAGGTTCAAAAAAAGTTCTTTCCGGTCAGTTTTCTTTTCTATAGTGGTTCTCGCGGTCTGCTGTCCTACAAGTACAAGAAACAGGGATTTCGGTAAGGTGGGACATGGGAGTCAAAAGGACCTCGGCCTGCATGCATATGGATATGAATGAAAGGCTCTCCTGGGTGAGAGGAAAAAGATCCCTATAAACGGGCTCTCCTGGCATGTGTGATTACGGTGCGAGGAAACGTCTAACACTCACAGGCAATTACTGCATCAGTGAGTCAGAGATATCAGCCAATAGCGTGGCTGCGGTCCTCTCCTTATGGAGAGGGCTGTTACGGTCTCAACCCAGAACTAATAATAATAATACCCCTAAAGTATTATTATAATATTGAGATCTCCACAGAGTTTCCAGTTATGCTCCGAATACTTAAACGCAATTAAAACTTTCTCCATATTGATGTAGCTTTCCTTTAATACGGTAGAATGTGCTATTGGTATTGATGCAGATTTGTTTGTATTGTGGATTAAGACTGCTTTGAGACTATGCTGAGAAGATTCAATGAAAAACCTCCACTCCTCATCTTTATAGATATTTGGATTCAGTTCATTCATTAATTTGTTAACATCTGAACAATAAACCAAATCAGTGTCTCGAGAAAAGAACATTAAAAACGCTTTTTTCTGGTTCGATGAACAGTGGAGTTAGTTCCTCTTGTTATTAGGTTTCTATTTTCCAAATCAGGAGCTAAATGTTCAGCGGCATCTTTAGGTAATCCCGAGTCTCTTACCAGGTCATTTAATAATTCTCGAGTATAAAGTTCGGGTTTTTTTTTGTTGGCCTGAAAGACTGAAGACATCTTCACTGTCAACATCATCAGGGTTGCTTTCATCACTGTCGCTTGCGTATTATTTTTGTAAAGATGTTTCCATTGCGATTTTCTTGAGTGTAGAAACATTCCTTTCAACATCATCGCTATTTTCATAAGTTCTGATATCTTCAATATGTTCATTGCATGAATGAGTCGATTTGGTAACACTGAAGACATTTGCATACTTGATTTTTTGTTCGTCTGATCTTTTATAGCCGACAATATTTGTCTTACAAAAATAACAATCTTTTTCATCTTGAGGTTGCCTCCAAAGCGTAGATGATGCAAATTTTTTGTTTTTCGTTTGCTGTACTACAGCGTAACATATTATAGCAAAGACCATATATGACATGTGGTACCCAATCACTCTGCTGATTTTCGACTTTAATATGAAAATACTCTTCATACAGTTGTCTAATTGAATCTGTTATATTTCTTTTACATTGCTGAGTGACACATTTACTGCAAATATACCAGAAAGCGTTAGCGTTTCCGCTACACTGGTGGCTACGGTCGGAATTTGGTTTGTTTTTGTTTGTTTGTTTTTGAAAATCCATACTTGATAAAATAACCCGTACGCTAGGGATCCTTATCCGACCGCAGGTGAGTCCGCCGTCTTAGGGGTGATAACCTTCATACCTCCCCAGGCCTAATTATGAAGACTTTCCGAATTTGACGAGGACCATGTCAACTCGACGTCGGACATACTACGGCATTATACTCACACCCTAACGCCCACCTGCAGGGCAGTGCGCCTTCACTGGCTTCGTTACCTCAACAAATCTGAGAACGAATCATTCTACACATCCCCTTTCGGGGCAGTTGTCATCGTCACAGTATCTGTGAAGGCAGCAGGATTTTTAAATACGTAAAGGATATACATGTTTGCCTATGTGAATGTGAATTAATATGCAATTAGTTTTGGTACCTTGAAGCACCTAAAAATGTTTTATTAATACCGTCTCACAATCGATAAGGATACCACATCCACTTTATCAACTTGCATGTGAAGGAATTTTGATTTAAATGGGGAGAAATTCCACGGATTTGCATTCTTTTCCTCATATCTACATGATAGCAGATTTTTGCTGGAGGATGAATAGAGATGTTGCAAGAACAAGAAAAGAACGCAAAAGGAATGCACTTCGAAGGACGTTTCACGATAGAAGAACAAGGGATCATTGAAAAACCTGATATCATTTAATTCATATAAGTAAGGCATAGCACAGTAAATTCAATAAGAAATTAGAATTCTGCAGCTTTAAGTATTCAAAAATGTAATATATGCACGTCAGCTTTTCCGTGCAAAAAAAAAGAACCTCCGTAAAAGCTTGAGTTTTCCCCAATGTTCTTCTTTCATCTCTAGGCTGGGGGGATCGTGAGGCAATGCCGAAAATTTTGATGCCGAATTTGTTATCTTAGCTACTGAAAATACGCAAATATATCTCGTTACCTCGTGAAAATGGAACCTCTGTGGTAACTCTAGTTTTTCTTGGTTCTTCATTTTTTTCCCTAGGCTAGACAAACTCTGAGGTACTGCAGAAAACTTCTTCTGTCAGATATGAAATCAGCAGTTAAAAATACGAAAAGACATCAGCTTTTCCGTGCATAAACAAAAGCTAGGGGAAAATTGTAGGGGCTAGGGAAAATTCTAAGGCCGGATTCGGATTCAGCGGCTCAAAATCCATAAGGGTAGCCTTGTCACATGTGAAGTTCAGACCACTTTTTTTGTGGGCCTATGTTATCTCTGTTTATCTTTCTATTTCTCATCGGCTATTGCTTTTCTTTTCCTGGTACGAGACCAATCGCGCGCTTGAGCGCGCGTGTTTCGTATTTGAAATTTTATTTTGCTGCAAATAATTCGAGGGCTTGTGAAACTTTTCCGTAAGAGCAAAGTAGTTTACGCAGGTTTTTGTGAATAATTTTTCAAACCAATAATGGTTGTCAGACGTATACGCGTTCATGTTCTTCACATCTGGGCAATGATATTTTTGTTTGAAATTGTGGATTGTAAATAAAAACCTACGTAATCTAAATTGTTGTATAGTAAAGTATCCTGTGACCTCAAGATTTTTTAAAGACATTTTTTATCGATTGTTTTAAAAGTAGAACAATTATTTCAGTCGAATAATTCTGTGTATACATAATTTTCAATCATTTCATTCGGGCGTTGTTCTCCCAAGAAAATACGTAAAGATTTTCAAGATCTAACTCGAGAAAATACCACGTACGATTGTCCATGATTGAACACATCTTCACGGAGATCTACTCCAATTTTTTCAGAAGTTTTTCCTTGGCTTTTATTAATTATCATCGCAAATGCTAATTTGATTGGAAATTGTCGCCGCCTAAAAGTGAAAGGGTAAACGTCTTCACAATATAATGAAATGTGATGCATGAACACAATATTTCCTGCTTTATCCCCTGTTAAGATACGGCATCTTAAAAGATTATTAGCAAGTTCAAGTATTTGTAATCGTTTTCGGTTGCATAAACCTTCATCTTTGATAGATCTTCATATCTACGATTAATAATGGTTTCTTTAAAAATGATTTCTGCTATATCTACTATATCTAACTACCATTACCAACAGTCAAAAGATACTTAGCAAATTCTGCTTCCCCTGGTAAGGTTTGGATATTTTCAGTTAATGAAAACACTGAAAAATGATCCCATAATGCACAGAACTTGATAGATGAATTAACCAACTCACTTCGTGTAGCACCGACTTTCACAAGTAATAGTTGCCTGAAATCTCCTCCTAACAGCATTTCTTTCCCGCCAAATCGCAAGTCATTATTCATGAAATCTCGTAGAGTTCTGTCAATCAATTCCAATGCATCTTTTGATTGATTTCGGATGTTTGATATGGAATCAGAAAATAGAGGAACAGGCATACCGAAAGTTTTGTGCACAGTTTTCCCATGGGGAAGTAATATCGCAGCAATCCCTGTAAATGCCATTGTACAAATAGTTTTCTTTTTTATTCGTAACAAATGATACAGTGTAGTGTAAATGAATGTTTTGCCTGATCCACCTGGCCCATCAATGTAAAAACATGAAGTACTTGTTTCATTTGTCATGAAAACATTCAATACTTCATCGATAATATACTTCTGTTTCGGTTCAATATATGCTCTTCGATGTGCTTCCTCTGAAGTACAATTTCTTAGAAAGTTTTGGGACATAGAATCTTTGAATTTTTCCCAGCGTTCTTCTGGATTGTTTGGATGACAGTATATCAAACTACGTACAAACAAATGCCTTAATTGATAAGGCATCATCCATATTTCTTCTTCTGTCATTGCACGACCCCACTCTGCGTTGTCTTCGATGAGACCCAATGCTAAACATGCGCTGTAAAAGGTATCGTGTGTATTACCATTGACTGTTTTGTTATCATCAAAACTTGTGGCTCCTTCAACAGTTATCAGTAATAATATTACATGAAATAGTTCTACTTGACTAAGACTGATAGAATACATTCTTCCAATAATGTTAAATTACGTTTTTCAAATAACCCATTTGAATTTATTGACATCCGCTTGTTTCTTGAATACATAATGAGACGGGATTTCCGCATACGTGAATTGTCTAGCTTCGGGATCACGTTGATTCAAGGCGAAATAATCAAGTAACATAGTTTTCTTTTCTAACGCAGTGCTTATGGAATTATCATTTCCTTCATCACTGATAGTAACAGTTTGTTGATTATGTCAGGGAATGTCAGGGAAAACCTGACAGAGTTACGAAATTTTCGATAAATTAAAGTTGAAATTAATTTTATTATTATGGTCGAAAATCGCAAATATTTGGTGGGAAATTAATCTGTTTTGGTTGGAGACTTAAACTACTTTGTTGAAAATTCAACCTCTTTTTTATTGAATTCAACTATTTTCTGTATAAAATTAAAATCTTTTCTGCGCTTGAAATATAATATATCACGTTTTTCGTTGAGAATTCATATTTTTTTGGTAGAAAATTCAACTACTTACTACTTACCCGTAAGGTCAGGTGTACACTTGCAATGCAATCTCCTGAAGTCTTCTGAAATATCTGAAATCCTCTGAAATATCTGAATTCACTTGAAGTCACTTGAATTCACTTGTGTCAGATGAATTCACTTGAAGTCACTTAAATTCACTTGAAGTCACTTAAATTCACTTGTAGTCACTTAAATTCACTTGAAGTCACTTGAATTCACTTGAAGTCACTTGAATTCACTTGAATTTAATTGAAGTCACTTGAAATCTCCTGAAATATTCTGAAGTCAATTGAGTTCACATGAAGTCACGTGCATTCACCTGCAGTCACGTGAATTCATGTGAAGTCACTTAAAATCACCTAAATTCATTTGGGGTCACCCATATACCACGTGGACTGTTGGTGGAGGGGAGGTATGGCAAAAGTCGACGATTGTCCACGAGGGGGGCTGAAGCGGTCTGTCCGAAGTCTACATGGACTAAGGTGGTCCAAAATTTGTTTTTTCAATTTTCTTGCATCGCCTGCAAATTTGTTCAAAACCCAGAAAAATAAATGTGTTTAAAAGAAATGATATTCAGAGGTTCCGCAAGCCCCATATAGTTTAACACGTATTTTCCATAAAAAAGCAAGCCGTTTGTGTATATTTTATTCATAATCGTCAATATTAGATGTATGGAGTTGATCCTGGAAAATTGTCTACAGAATTAGCTATAGAATACGAATGAGAAATTACTTTTTGAAATTCGCCCACATAAGTATGTTTTATGGGATCCCCAATAAACTGCGTAAGTGAAAAATTGGGTTTCGCGAGTTTCTGGCGCTGACTATTATTTTGTTGAGGTTTCTTTTTGTAAAAGCTGTTTCTAATATATAAAATATTACTCCAATGTGATAATTTAATGTTTAAATTCATTTTTCAAACAATTCATTATTGTTTATAGCCATTTTATCTTATAATGGAGTTGAAAAGTCGCGGTTTTATCTGAATTTTTCAACTGGTTCTCAACTTTTCAGTTAGAGCGAGGCAATAATCAATTAATTTAAACGGAAATAATTGTTTAAGCCTTTTAATACTTGAAATAATATTCTCTTAGAATAATCCTAGAATGTCGCAGTTTATTCTAAAATTTTCCACTTTTGGCTCACTTTCAAATTATAGTAAGGTCATAATTAAATCAAGTTAACAAACATAATTGTTTGAACAATTCATTATTATTTTCATGATATTCTCTTGAATGTATACCATTACCATTAAGCCATTTCCCTTTCGGGGTAGGCGTGACACTACCTGATTCGGGTAGTGTTTCTAGGTGGATAGTTTCTTGTAGTAAGTAACTACAAGTGTGGGCTCACCACACCCACGACACGCCAACAGCACGTAGTTAGTAGTATTCCCGGACGGTCACCCATCTAAGTACTAACCGCGCCCAACACTGCTTAACTTCAGTGATCTAACGAGAACTGGTTTTTTCAGCGTGGTATAATGTTATAAAATTGGGGTTCTTCTGACATTTTCAACTCTTCTTCTACTTTTCACTTAGAGTATGGTAATAGTGACTGAAATTCAACAAAACTAATTTTTTGAACAAATTATTATTGTTTTTAACTATCTTGCCCGATAATAATGCTAGATAGTTGAGGTTTTTTTCTGAAATTTGTTGACTTTGTCTACTTTTTACTTAGTGAGATCATAATGTAAGTTGATAAACATAATTGTTTATACAATTTGTTATGGTTTATAGCTATTTTCTCTCTTAGAGAAATGCTAGAAAAATATTATCTTTATTGTTTATTTATTATTTGTTTATAACTAAAAAGCCGAAGCTAAGTTAGAAATTTAAGAAAAACCCGCAAGTTTCTAGCAATTATCTAAGAGGAGATAGTATTCAACAATAATAAATTGTTCAAACAATCATGTTCGTTAACTTGCTCTATTTATCATCTCACTCTAATTATAAAATTCGAAAAACCGCGACTTTCTATCTGTATTCTAAGAGAAAATTGCTAAAAGCAATAATAATTTATTAAAACAATGTATTTAAACATCTAATTACACAGTCCCACAAGAAAAATTAAATTCCATATCCCTGAACCGAACTAGAGCCAAAAAACACCCCTAGAGTGGGATGAAAATGGGATTAAGCAACGAGCATAGTTGTTGCATCTTAATCAATCGAATTATACAAATTTTTAAGTGTATAGCGCATAAAATTGATTTGAAACACCCATCCCCACCTACAACACCTACCCCCTAACCCAGCTAACCCCTAAAAACGACCTCTACGAAACGACACGCAGGCTAACCCACCTACCCCTGGGAACAGCGAGTTCAGTCGCCTACTTCTTTGAAACAATTACATTCGACACGATAATCGTGCTAACCCACGTACCCCCTCACTCACCTAACTCCAAGAAACGAATCCTACCAAACCACAGACAGGCTAACCCACCTACCCCTGGGAACACCGAGTTAAGTCGCCTATTTCTTTGAAACAATTACATTTGACACCATAATCGTGATAACCCACGTACCCTCTCACTGACCCAACCCCTAGAAACGAATCCTACCAAACCACAGGCAGGCTAACCCACCTACCCCTGGAAACAGCGAGTTTATTCACCTATTTTTTTGAAATAATTACATTAGACACCACAATCGTGCTAACCCACGTACCCACTCACTCACCTAACTCCAAGAAACGAATCCTACCAAACAAAAAACAGGAGAAACCACATACCCCTGGGAACAGCGAGTTCAGTCGCCTATTTCTTTGAAACAATTACATTCGACACCATAATCTTGCTAACCCACGTAACCCCTCACTCACTTAACTTCAAGAAACGAATCCTACCAAACCACAGAGAGGCTAACCCACCTACCCCTGGGAACATCGAGTTTAGTCGCCTATAATTTTGAAATAATTACATTCGACACCACAAGCGTGCTAACCCACGTCCTTTGAACTTAGGGGTTGTTTCTTTTAACTCTTTAGGGGTAGCTTATTAGTATTACGTTTGACCCAGGATGCTTACCGTCCAGCGCCGATTTTCATGAAACTTGGCACAGGGGTAGAGTTTAAAAAAATGGGGGTAGTTTCGACTAAACTCGCTGTTCCAATGGTAGGTGGGTTAGCCTGCCTGTGGTTTGGTAGGATTGGTTTCTAGAAGTTAGGTGTGTTAGGGGGTACGTGGGTTAGCACGTTTGTGGTATCGAATGTAATTATTTTTAAAAAATAGGCGACTAAACTCGCTGCTCCCAGGGGTAGGTGGATTAGCCTGCTTGTCGTTTGGTAGAGGTGGTTTTTAGGGGTTTGCTGGGTCAGGGGGTAGGTGGGGTAGGTGGGAAGGGGTGTTTCAAATCAATTTTATGCGGTATACACTTGAAAATTTGTATAATTCGATTGATTAAGATGCAACAACTATCCTCGTTGCTTAATCTCATTCGCACCCCATTCGAGGGGTGTTTTTTGGCTCTAGCTGAAAATTTTGGGGGTATATGAATTTTTTTGACCTCGGATTCGGATTCAGCGATAAGAAATACATAGGGATGCATGGGTCTGGTTCAGGGATATGAAATTTAATTTTTTTGTGGGGCTGTGTTATCAGTGAGAAGTAGTATTTTATGTATTAGAAACACTTTGTTTAAAAAAATCGCAAAAAAATCATAATTAGCGCCAGCAACTCGCAAAACCCAATTTTTCAATTATGGGCTGTTTTAGGGTCCCTATAAAACAAACATATAGGGGTGATATTTAAAAACTGATTATTTATTCGTATTCTATACCTAATTGTGAAGAGCAATGTTGAGTCTCAACTCGATGCACCTAATATTGACGATTCTGAATAAAATGTACCAAAAAGTAATTTTTTTCTTCTGGGAAATATCTGTTAAACTTCATGGGACTGGCGGAAACACCGAATATCATTTTTTATTAAAGGTCGAAAAGAAATATACTTTTTCATGGATGATTTTATGCAAAATGTGCATGACAAAGATTCACAATTAAAAACATACATCAAACTACCTCACTTTTTGGAAAATGTAATAATCTAAATAGATTGGTTCAGAATCACCCATAAATCTGTATATCATTTTTTTAACGCCTTTTTTTTCATTTGAACAAATTTGGGTCCCATTTTCTTGAATCTGCGGATTTCTTTTCAGAAACACTTGAAAAACTAAAAAAATATTCACTAATTTTTGTGTGGACTTCTTACTTTGTATCATGAAGCTTATGTCTTTAAGGAAACCCGTATTCTCATTAAATTCACAGCTCCTTTTGGCTCCGTAGTTTTTGAATACCAAGAATATCCATACTTTCATATAATATGAAATAAGTCCACGTGGACAGAGGTACCATGGGAAGAAGGTTCGTCAAAAGTCTACGCTTTTCCACGAGGGGTGGGCCGATGGTGAAGAATTCTTAAGATTTTCAAGACCCCGCCCCTTCTTACCTAAGATTATAAGCTTCCTATTTAATGTAATAAATAAATGTATCACTTATTTTCACTGTGAACGAGATTTCAAGGGATTTCAGATGATGCGAAAGATTTCCAGTGGTTTAGAAGTATTTCAACAGATTTCAAGAAATTTGTAAGATTTCAAATTATTTAAAAAGATTTCATGAGTTTTAAGAAAATACCTAATACAATTAAGAGAGAATCTCTATTTTTCAAGGGATTTTACAAGATTTTAAGGGGGGACTTCAGGAAGTTTAATCAGATTTTCAGAGATTCTGAAATTTAAGAATTTTGAATTAATTTAAAATCAAATTCAAAATCCTATTTAACGTTTTATTTCAAGGAATTCTATACATTGTCCAGAGATTTTACTGGATTATAGGAGATACCGAAAGATTTTAAGAATTAAGAACGATTTCTGCGGATAAAAAGAGATTTTCAAATATTTGAAAATAATTCACGGGATTTCCAAGGATTTAAAATGCATTCACGTGATCCCTGACTTTTTTTCACGAATTTTGAAAGAAATTATGTGATTTCTATGTATTTCGTAAGATTTCAAAAAATTAAACGGAATTCCAAAGTATTCCCAAATAATATGAAGGATTTTAAGGGTCTTGGAGGAATTGTAAGGATATATTGTTACATGGTGAGGATATATTTCTAGGATTTTACGAGGGTTGCCTTTTATATTTCGGAAATGGGCGATCCTGCTGCTGCATCCTGACGACTGATGTCTCTATCGTTAAGTCTGATTTCTTTTAGTGATTTCTTATTTAGAACGTTTTGACGTGCGGGCGCGATTTGTGTCGTGTACAGTGACTTGAAATGACCGCTTCACACGAGCCTTTTTTGAGCGATTGTGAAATTATGTGGGATCCAACGGCAACACATTTTTTTGATAGCCAAATGTTCATGCAATGTTGACAGTATGCTGGTCCCACTAATGCCTAAGGATGCCTGAATCTCACGGTAAGTCACATGACGATCTTTCAGTACAAGTTCACGCACAGCATCAATGTTTTTTGGGACTACGACTGATTTTGGACGACCTTCTCGAACTCCGTCGGTGAGCAAACCGCGCGCGGCCCCGATTAAATTCGGAGAACCACCGATACACAGTTGTTTTTGATAGCGTTTCGTCGCCAAAAGTCGAATAAAGTTCGTCGGTGCACTGTTGTTGAGATAATCCACGTCGAAAGTTGTAAAAAATGATCGCACGGAAATGTTCACGAGTCAATTCCATTTTTTTCTCGAGATGGATTTTTCAAGTCACTGTACACGGCACAAATTGCGGCCGCACGTCAATACGTTCAGAGTAAGACATCACTAAAAAAAGTCATACTTAACGATAGAGTCATCTGTCGTCAGATGGCAGCAGCAGGATCGCCCATTACCGAAATATAAAAGGCAACCCTCGTAAAAGATTATAAGGGATTTCACCATTTTGAAAGGGATTGACGGAATTTTCACGGAACTCAATTGTTTTAAAGAGATTTCAAGAGAATGTGTACGATATCCATGGAATGGAAAAGATTTCAAAGATTTCCTAGACTGTATTTCTTATTTGTCATGTGTAATAGGAAAGGTTACCAGGCTCCATCCACCCCGAAAAAGTCTCACGTAATTAATGGGCGCTCCTACATCAAGCTTTTTAGAAAACATTCTCTATGCAAATCAAGGCCGCGTTTACCACTGGGCCATAGCCCCAGGGCCCCGCCAATTATGGGATTGAAATTAGCAGCAGCATCGCTGGTAACCATGGTGACCCTAAATGCGGCCCTGATGCAAATATTGAATGTGTAAAAGAAACGATTAAAATTTGCCGTACACAATCATTTGCACCCTTCACGGTTGGCTCCAAATATTTGTAGTGGTTTGGTTGAAAAAAATTATTTTGTCATACGGGTCAAATGATATTTTTTGTGTTTAAATGCATATTCTGTAGTGATTTTGTCGTTTAATTATTTGAAATCACGTATAATTAACAATTAGTAATAAATAAGAACTAAACGACAAGATCACCATTGATACACTGGTTTGATACAATGTATTGACCGTTTGAAAATGCCTGCTTCACTTCAAAGGTGAATGAATATCTGTGAAGAAACTAAATCTACGACTCTTAAAGAACAACCTTTTGAAAGTTCAGGAAATTTCGCGTCATAATCATAATTTGTGAAATCTTGTGCGTTCAACTCATCGCCAAATCTAGTAAATTTTTCCTAAATTCTTTTTTAATTCAATTAATCAAGTATCAAGTTTTACTCTTAAATGTAGACCTTGAAGATAAATGAATAAAAAACTTGTATTTTTTTATCTGATTAAATTTTGTCTTATCATATTTTTCGCAGCTTGTGTCGTTGTTCAGAAATTTAATTATTTTACTCTAAATGTTATTTTTTACTGTTAAAACAAAAACTACGTGTGCTATCAAAAAATGATTGAAAACAAATTTGTAGATCTTTTTTAGTCAAACAACTTTTGTCTATTAATGTTTGTATGTACCTTGTGTCGTTTTTTCAAAAATTTAATTTTTTATATTTGTAATGTTATTTTTTCCGATTAAAACAAAAACTACTTGTCCTATCAAAAAATGATTATTAACAAATTTGTAGCTCTTTCTTGGGTGAGAAACTTTTGTTTGTTTTTTTCGTAGCTTGTGTCGTGTTACGGTGGACCCTATGAGGGTGCGCGTTACGTATATACTATACAGTGACCGAAACTGTCGACCTCCCCATGCGAAACTCCTTAGATTTAACACGCTGAAAAGAAAGAGACAGGGATAGAAACAAAGAGCATTAAACAAAGAACGCGCTAGTTACACAGCGTGCGAACTGGACAATGGTAACACTCCTTGCCTCCTTCTCCGCCTATACGAGGGCGGTCCGATATGTACTTACTCTCACCGCCCGATGGCACCACTATCGCAAGAGAAATTCGCTGCCGTGTAGTTAAGTACATTGTCGTAGACGCCTTCTGTCAAAATTTCAGCCGAATCGGACTCGTAGTTTCGTTTTGACCGCGTGTGGAAGCTGTCGTGTCCGCGGATTTTAGAAAAATGAAAAAAGAGCAATATCGGTCGGTGACTCGATTCTTCTTTTTGGAAGGGAAACAGCGCAGCGAAATCAAAGAGCGCTACCACGGAGGATAACGTGACAAAAATCCACGATCTCGTATTGGCAGACCTCCGGAGAAGGGCAAACCGATCACAGGGCTCTACTATGCGGAATTATTGGGCCGCTCGCCACTTTTCTCTTCTCTAGGCAGAGAGAAGAATATAGCAGGTCTGCATCTTGTCTCCTCCGCCTATGAGTTGAACGAGTTAACGCGAGGCCATGAATCGCGTTGAGGGGACTGAAAACATTTTCTTGGTGGGTCCCGTCCCGGACCCGTAAAGGGTCTGTGGCCAGCTCTGGCGTTCGCCTCTTCTTGAGGAATGACATGGACATGCGTTGAACGTTAACGCTTTGCAGTGCGTTATGCCCAACTCTCTCGAGTCAAACGCCGCAAGGCGTGTTGTGTGATATCGAAGGAAAGGAGTTGACACGGGATGCCGGAGAACTCTCCGCAAAAGTGGACGCTATACGAATTCCGCCGTGAGTTGAGCAGCTTTTTCAGCTCCTCACGGAGAAAATGGACATGGATTTTTGGCATATAAAATGTATATCTATTGCTGAAAATTTATCTTTCTTGGTTGAATTAAACTTGGCTTGATGTAATATTACATCTTTACCAGTTGAAATATCAACTACTACCATTTTTGTGGAGAAATCATCTTTTAGGGTTGAAAATTCAATCATTTGGTTAAAATGTTAACAACTATCTTAAAAATTCATCTGTATGTATCTTTTTAATTGAAAATGGAACTGTTTGGCTAAACTTTAATCTGTTTCTGTTGAAGATCCAACTATTTTCTTGATAATTGGTCGTTGTTCCATGAATTTGACGGCTTTTGATTTACAATTAGAACATTTTTGGTTTAAGTATTTCCATTAATACACTTCTTCTTGAGAAGTCATATATGTTTGTTGCAAATTTAAATATTTTGTTGAAAATGTTACTATACTGTTAAAGATTAACTTCTTTTGGTTGCAGATTAGGGTGGACCAAACAATTTTATGTAGAATTTGTATGGGGACACACCACAAATTTGTTCCAAACCAAAGAAAAATAAATCCACTTTTTTGGTTTTAAAAAATGAACTTTAACATGTATTTCCAGTAAGAAAAAAATACTGTTTTTGTAAATCTTATTCACAATCCTCAATATTATCTTAATCGAGTTGAAACTCAACATTTCTCTTCACAATTAGCCATAGAATATGAATAAAATATGACTTTTAAAATACGAACACTATAAGTCTGTGTTACAGGGTCCCAAAGAAATCCCATAAGTGAAAAAATGGATTTTGTGAAGTTTGTCGCGGTAGTTATGACTGTCTTTACGGTGTTTCAGTGTAATTTATTTCTGACACATGAAAGACCACCTCATACTGATGATTAGATGTTCACATAACTTTTTTAAACAATTTATTATTGTTTTTAGCAATTTTCTCATAGAATGGATTTAGAAAGACGCGGTATTTCCACAAATTTTCAATTTCTTGTCCAATGTTTAATTAGAGGGCAGTGACAGTTCATCA